>SKCR01054220.1:0-36643 GCA_019454045.1 Zanthoxylum bungeanum | reverse complement strand
ATGGGTGTTAGGCACTGGAAGTCCTACTCATATTTGTAACTCCCTACAGGAAATGAGGGTTAAAAGAAGGCTAAATAAATGGGAGATCTAGCTTAGAGTTGACAATGGCAAGACATTGGATGTCAATGCTATATGAATTGTTGTTCTAGATCTCCCAAATTGATGTAAATTAGATTTGCATGACTGTTATTATGTTCCCTTAATTATCAGAAAAATAATATCACTGCCAATATTAGATCAAGAGGGATATAAAATAAACATTAAGGATGAAACTTTATGTTTGTATGATATAGATAATTTAGTGAAATGTGAATGTTCTTTATCAACGGTCACTATATTTTGGAAACATGTAGAGATGTCTTTAATATAGAGAAAAATACAAGTAGGAAGTCTGAACTAAATAATACTGAATTATGGCATATGAGATTGGGCACATATGTGTTAGACGTCTATCCAAATTGGTAAAGGATGGTTTGATTGAAAATCTTACCTTAGATCCTTATCCGATTTGTGAGTCTTGTATCCAAAGAAAGATGACAAAAGTCTCATTTCAAGGTGTTAGACACTGTGCTAGAGATTTACTGGAGCTAATACACAGCGATGTGTGTAGTCAATTAAATCATGCCGCTCATGATGGTTCAACATACTTTGTGACTTTCACATATGACAACTCTATATATGGATATGTATATCTGATGAAACATAAGTCAGAAATATTTGACAAGTTCAAATATTCTGAAACGAAGTAGAAAAACAAACTAGTAAATTCATCAAGTCCCTTGGATCAGATCGAGGTGGTGAATACATGAGTGAAGAATTCAGAAATTATTTAAGGAATAATGGAATTCTCGCCCAATATAGCCCAATAGGAACACCTCAACACAATGGAGTGTCTGAGCATAGAAATCGTATTTTATTGGATATAGTGCGAACAATGATGAGCTATACAGATCTTCCTTATTACCTTTGGAGTTACGCTTTACAAACTGCTGCCTACATACTTAATAGGGTTCCATCAAAAGCTGTTTCTACAACCCTCTATCAGATTTGGTTCAATAGAAATCCAAGTCTTAAGTATTTAAAGATTTGGGGTTGTCCTGCATACGTTAGAATTGCGCAGCGGGATAAACTAGCACCTAGAGGGTATAAATGTAGGTTCGTTAGATATCCTGATAATTCCATGAGATATCAATTCTACGATTCCGAGCAATGAAAGTGTATTTGTTGTTGGCTTTGTAACTTTTCTTGAAAAGAAATTTTTGAGAGAAAGTGGGAATTGTAGAGAGATCAAACTTGATGAGTTTGATCCCAACAGTAAGGAACTTGAGATAGAACCAGAGATTCAACTAGGTGAAGGATCTATAACACAAGTTCTACGTAAGTTGAATAGAATATCAAGGCCTCCTGAGAGACGGTTTTTAACATCTTATGTGAGCCTTGATGTTCTCCTCTTGGAGGAAACAGATCCGACTACGTATAAAGAACCGATATTGGATTTCGATTCGGGAAATGACAGGAAGCCATGAAATCAGAAATGGATTCAATGTATGCCAATCAAGTCTGGAACTTAGTTGAACTTCCTGAAGGAGTAAAACCTATTGGTTGTAAATGGGTTTACAAAAGGAAGCGAGGGCCCGATGGAAAGGTGGAAACCTTTAAGGCCTGACTGGTAGCGAAAAATTACACTCAACGTCCTAGGATTGACTATAATGAAACTTTTTCACCAGTAGCCATGGTAAAATCCATTAGGATTCTTTTAGCCGTTGCTACATATCATGACTATGAGATATGGCAGATGGATATGAAAACCGCTTTCCTAAATGGATTCCTTGAAGAAGATATCTATATAGAACAACCAAAGGGTTTCTTATCTAGTGAGACTTCAAACTCGATTTGTAAGCTCCAAAAGTCTATTTATGAACTTAAACAGACATCCCGAATCTGGAATCGTCATTTTGATGAGATAATTAGATTATCTGGATTCATCAAAAATGAGGAAGAACCATGTGTTTATAAGAAAGTTAGTGGGAGCATGATAGTTTTTATGATCTTGTATGTGGACGACATACTTATCATAGGAAATGATATAGAGATTATGCAAAGTGTGAAAGCCTACCTTTGCAAGAACTTCTCCATGAAATAAATGGGTGAAGCTTCATATATACTAGGTATAAGGCTCTACCGAGATAGAGTTAGGAAGCTTATAGGGTTGTCACAATCAACGTACATAGACAAGATGTTAGAAAGGTACAGTTTTACCAACTGCAAGGCAGCAAATGTACCTTTCCGATACGGCATACATGTTTCGAAGAAAATGGCTCCTCAAATTAAGGAATAGAGAGTTAGGATGTCTAACTTGCCATATGCTTCTTGTATTTGAAGTATAGTATATGCTATGTTATGTACTAGATCCGACATCAATATAATATATACATGGTTTAGGTATCCATGTTAGTAAAGTCACGATTCTTAAATCTTTGGCCAAAGTCGATCACCTATGGTAGATCACATCAGTTATGAAGAATCGTGGACATGTCGACATGAGATATGTGTCTCAAAAACTTGACGGTGTATTTTATATTTCCTAAGCACAACTCAGATAGCCTACGACAGAGGGATTGTTAAACATATGTGATGACCTCGACTTGAATAGTTCAGAAAGGTCGTTCGTGTTCTTCACGAATTCAGAGGTGACCAAATTGCTTACATATTAGCTATGCTTATATAACGAATGTGTCTGAACTTAGAGAGTCCCAATATGAAGTGTAATTGTTGAGCACTTGGGTAGCCAATTATTTTTTATAAAAGATAATATTCGATATTATAATTATCAACTAAGATAATCAAGTTTTATTTGATAACATTGATTATTTACTTTGACCTAATTGGATTAATTCAATAATTACACAAGGACTTAATTGTAAAATCATAATTATCTCTACCATTTGAGGATATTATGGTAATTGTAAGTATGTAATAATATGTGGTTTTGGCTTGATTTAATTGGATTAAGTCAAGGTGGCAAGCATTTAACTAATCCATTTCCTAATCCTTGGCTTGATTTAATTGGATTAAATTAAAGTGGGAGACAATGGAGATTACTCACACATATTTATACATATTTGGAAAAATTAGATTAAGCCCACTTAAAAGTTGATTAAAACTTTTATCACTTAAAAATTGCCTAAGTTTTGCTATAAATAGCAAGCTTTATGAAGTTTTTAATTACAAGTAAAAATACAAGCAAATTCTTAAGAGATTAGCCTAAGTTAGAGAAGTGTTTAGAGAAGCTTGTGAGGTCTCTAAAATATTTCATCTAGGAGAAATCAAGATTGGATCTTGAAGTGAACCTTGGAAGCATTGGAAACAAGGTTCAATATTAAAATGAAAATAGTTTATTTTATTAGTCTAAAGAAAATTTTTTAAATTTGAAAAATCTGATTTTTCGCCTTCCGCTGCGCTACCCTACAAAATCGTAAATACGCCAACAAATTGTATCAGAGCGAGTCTGATTCTTAATCCATGAAATGATTCTAGCTTGATATTTGATATGTAATCTTAATCTTATTTCCTTAGATGCATTTATTCTAAGATTGGATCTAACTAATCTGTTTAACAGTTTAGCGAAAAATTCCCCTTTAATAAGGCTTTAAAGTAATTTATATTTTTGAACGCTTTTTTCTTGATCTGCCTTATCAATACAGATATAAATAAATTTTTATGGCTATATTCAAGAACGTGCTAAAGCTGTGAGAATGTAGTCGATAAGAATTTATTTGTACTGATTATATTTAGATATAGATAAATTTAATTGAAAATGGAAATCCTAAACGTGTCAAAGTTGTTAGGATGACATGAGTATTTTAAGTTTATCATTGACAAGTTTAGCCTTGAAAATGCCTCCTAGTGAATGTGTCAAAGCTATCACAACGAGAAACGATCAGAACCGAAAAGCATGAGTCACTTTTTGTGATTGACAATGGTTGTCTACCTAATGAATATACGTTGGCAAGAACATGCCAAAGTAGTGAGCCAAAATATATTTATTGGATCTACTTCCTACTATAGAATTTAATTCGATTATTATATTACTTTCTGTTTGGGGATTACAGTATTGCATGATTCAGTGTGAGAGTATCTTTTAAATTAAAAATCCATGATTTATTTGATAATTTATTTGATATTGTGTGAGACTGTATCATCTGCTAATTTTTTCTTTCGCTATCTATATGATATATTTGTGATGGCCGGCTCTTCGTCTTCCAATCCTTTAGCTCGTATGCTCATATGAATAAGCTAAAAAGGCCCGAAAATTTTGCTGACTGGGAAATGGATTTGTGGATTGTCCTATAATCCGAGAGGTTATGGTATGTCTTGGTTGGACCGATACCTTTAGCAATACCACCCGAGTCAACACTCGAGGAGCAAAAATAAATAATTTTGTTATAAAAAAATCCACAATGGCCGAATTTTACAAAGCAAAAATAAATAACAATTAATTTATTTTTGTTTCAATTCTATTAGTCCACATTTTAGCTTTAATAAAATAACACTTTATCTTTAATAAAGTGATCAAAATGTGTTCCAATAACAACAAGCCATTTTCTAAAGAAATCATTACTAAAGACATTTACTTTATTAATTAATTTAATTATTTAACAATTAAATAATTAAATAATAAATATAAATATCTTAAATATATGTATTATATTTACATTAAATATCTCAAATACATATATTAATGATATATGTCAAATATCACAAATTGATATTTAATTATTGCGTATTTAATAATATCAAATATTAAATACAAATACACATGAATTCGAAAATGACCGTTAGGTCCCAATTGCTTGTATTTTTCGTTTAACCGTTAAACGAGTTAAAAATAATCAGTATTATTCATAACAATTGCCCTAGTGCTCTACTAGTATATTTCATTAGTGAGACTCTCTAGATTCAGGCATATCCGTCACGAAATCATATTTCGTGTCCATAATTCACCCACCCGTAAATTATGACGAACACGGATAAACTCTCTGAATCATACGGGTCGAGGTCACCGCATACGTATTTTCCCTCCGTCACAGGTATCCGTATTATTCCAGAGATATAGATACAAATGTCAAATCTCTATAGATATAATCACGTCGATGTTTCTATTAGAAATCCCTTAATAACACTTAGAACTGATTTCTACAGTGTACCACGGGCCCATAGATTTAACAGATTGCTAATTCCATATTGAATACCTATGCTCTGTACACAAAGCTGAAGGATCCTATCTTGATACACACAGGATATCATGAGCATCAGTCAATACCCAACGAACAAGTGGAGGTCTGATCTAAATAGATCGGTGACGTGACTTCCATCTAAGTGTGGAGGATAACTCATATATCCACAGTGGTATCTCAAGTCAATGAATCACTATGCTCACTCAACCCGAGAAGATTATTATTGACGTTGGTGTACCATCCATTAAAAATCTTTGGTGAGTCGTTCAGTGTCTATCCGCTATAAACACCTACACGTCTATACGAGTCTCAGAGACTCATGGTTCATTAAGAACCCTCGGAATCCAAGATTCCAATATACGACATGTACTAGTCTCAACGGGTTTACTTTACTGACCAAGTAGTGTAAACCTTGACCGGGAACATTCTATGAATGACAACGTCATGATACAACTCAATGTCACTTGCGATGCTTTTGCAACAGTATCATAACTAATCACTCTAATGTTGGTTACATCTTTACCATATTAAAGAAGAAGTTATATAAAAGAAACTGCTCATTTTATTCATAATAAAATGTTACTTTAGTATTTACAAGAAAATACATAATAAAATTGGCGCTCAGAGCACCAACCCTAACAAAATCTCCCACTTGCTCTAGTGCCAATATCAAAAGTATCTGATACCCATCGACTCCACATGTTTATCAAATAACTTCAGAGGTATGGCCTTCGTAAGTGGGTCTGCTACATTATCTTCACTCGGTACCTTGCACATGACAATGTCCCCTCGTGACATAATCTCTCGAATGATATGGTATTTTTGTTCTATATGCTTCAACTTCTGATGCGCCCTTGGTTCTTTTGCTTGCACAATGGTACCAATATTATCACCGTATTATGGAATCAGATTCTCGATACTTGGGACTGCTCCCAATTCTATGATAAAGTTTATAACACATACAGCTTCCTTTGTAGCTTTAGAAGCTGCAATATATTCTACCTCTGTGGTGGAATCAGCTGTCGACCCCTATTTCGAACTCTTCCAACAAACTGCACCACCGTTAAGGGTAAACACGAATCCTGATGTAGACTTTCTATCATCAAGATCCGATTGGAAATCAGAATTCGTAAACCCATTAACTTGCAGTTCGTTTCCTCCATAGATAATAAACTTATCCTTAGTACCTTTAGGATACTTGAGGATATGTTTAATGGCCATCCAATGATCATTTCCTGGATTGGACTGATATCTGCTCGTCACACTAACTGCAAAGCTAATATCAGGCCTAGTATATAACATGGCATACATGATGCTGCCCAAACACGAAGCATAAGGTTGATTAGACAGTCCAATCTTCTCATCTTCTGTTTGTGGACACATCTTCTTCGAAAGATGTAAGCCATGTATGAATGGTATGTTTGTTGTCTTAAAGTTACCAAAATTATACTGTTCTAAGATCTTATCTATGTACGTTGATTGGGATAACCCAATAAGCTTCCTTTCTTTATCTCAATAGAGTTTTATGCCTAAGATATAAGAAGCTTCACCCAGGTCCTTCATGGAGGAATTCTTACATAGGTAAGCTTTAATGCCTTGCATCATCCTAATATCATTCCCAATGATAAGGATTTCATCAACATAGAGAATTAAAAATACCACCGTACTCCTACTGGCCTTCTGATACACACAAGATTCTTCCGAATTCTTGAGAAAAATAAACAATTTGAATATCTCATCGAATCGAAGATTCCAACTTCGTGAAGCCTGTTTAAGTCCATAAATGGACTTCTTTAGCTTGCATACTATGCCTGAGTTTCCGCTGGATGCAAAACCCTCCGGCTATTCCATATAGATTTCGTCATCAAGAAATCCATTTAGAAAAGCCGTTTTGACATCCATTTGCCAAATCTCGTAATTATGATAAACGGAAATTGACAACAAAATCCTGATGGACTTTAGCATGGCAACTGGCGAAAAAGTTTCATCGTAGTTGACACACCAGGTCACTACGAGTAACCTTTAGCTACCAGTCGGGCCTTAAAAGTTTCAACCTTTCCATCGGGCCCTCGATTCCTCTTGTAAATCCATTTACAACCGATAGGAACAATTCCTTCGGGAAGCGGAACCAAGTTCCAAACTTGATTCTCATGCATTGAGTCTATCTCGGATTTCATGGCGTCTTGCCACTTCACGGAGTCGATGTCCAATATCGATTCTATATAGGTAAAAGGGTCTGTCTCTTCAACTAAGAGAACATCGAGACTTTTTTCTTGTATCAAATACAAGTGTTCAGGAGGTCTAGATACCCTTTGTGACCTACAGAGTGTGTGTGTTGAAGGTTCTTCATCTTCTTGAACTACAGGTTCCTCCATTAGTTTGTTGGTACCAGGTTGTACTTCATCAAATTCAATTTGTGTATGATCACCACCTTCTACCAAAAAAACTATTTCTAGAAATTTTACGAAGCGAGCTACAAATACATTTCGATGCTCGGTATCATAGAACAAATATCCTTTCGTATTTGAAGGATATCCAACAAAACTAAACTTCTGTCCTCGAGGCAAAAGCTTATTTTGTTGAACCATCCTGACGTAAGCAGGACACCCCCAAATCTTAACACAACTAAGATTTGGTTTCCTACCAGTCCATATCTCATACGGAGTCATAGGAACAACTTTAGAAGGAATCTTGTTCAAAAGATGTGCGGCAGTTAAAAGAGCATAACACCTTAAGTAATAGGGTAAATCTGTTATAACTCAACATCGATCGGACCATATCCAATCAAGTTTGATTTCTCCTTTCTTACACTCCATTGTGTTGCGGAGTGCCTGGAGGAGTATATTGAGCGAGAATCCCATTCTCCTTTAAATAATTAGTGAACTATGCACTCATATATTCACCGCCTCGATCAAATCGAAGGCATTTAATATATTGACCAGTCTATTTTTCAACTTCATTTTGGAATTCTTTGAACTTTTCAAAGGTTTTTGATTTATGTTTCATCAGATAAACATAACCGTATCGTGACAGATCATCGGTAAAGGTAACTGTAGGCATTGCATTTTTTTACATATAAGTCCCTATGATGAGTCTCATTTAGAGGCACTACCTTTTAAGTCACGGAAGTCGCGGGAAACGGACTTCGGAAGGGAAGAGTCAAGAATTGACATATTGTTGGAATTAATTCGTTTGTTTATGCTTCGGGTTTGTTTGTTGGACTTCCGTTTTAAAGCACTTTAGCCCAAAAACCCCTGCAAGCCACACACCTAGCCCACACACACCAAGCCCACCTCCAAAGCCAAGCCACACGCCCACACCAAGCCCATTCACGCCCAAGCCAACTTGAAACACATCCAAATTAATAAAATACATATTTAACACATGGGGAATTAAATAAAATCTAAAAATCATATACCAAATTAAAATAAATATCAAATAAAATCATGCCTAATTAAAATCAATCAAGTATATTATATTCCTAACTAAACAAATCTCATGCCTAAACAAAATAAATTAAATATATCATATTCCTAATCTAGCCAAGACATGCCCCCAATCAAATATTAGACTTTTCTTGTAAGACACTATTGATTCCTTCCTTTTCAAACAAGGAGAAGCCATCGCCTTTGTCTATAAAAGAAACCAATTTCCAACACTTCCCCCGATTCAAGCTTCACGCTAAAACACACAACCCTCATGCATATAGCCTAGCACACTCATGATTAATGGCCCTTCACGCCCAGCAATTGTCCATGCCCTGACTGCCCATTAAACTCCTTTGCCCTCACGAACGTAGCCCTAAACTCCTCTCATGTACTGCCCTGACCTGCACGACACATCACCGCTTCTCACTCGCAACCCTCACACACCAGTACAGCCCTTTAACCAGCACAAACTGCCTCACTGCAAGCCCTTTAACCACCGTAAACTGCCTTCACTGCACGGCCATTTAACCACCATAAACTGCCTCATTGCACAGCCCTTTAACCACCACAAACTGCCTAACTGCACAACCCATTAATCGCCGAAAATAACCGCATAAAACATCAGCCCCTAGACCCCTTAAAATGAAAAAACAGTAGCCTTATACAGCAAAAATAGTGACTAAAAAAATAGTAGCAAAACAGCAGCAAAATAGAGTTAAAACAGTAGCCCGAACAGCGAAACAACGAGGAAAAATGCAAACCAGTGAACCAGAAAAGTTACGGTACTTTAGCCCTTCTGATTACCGTGTAACGCGAGTCCGAGAGTCGACGTAAAAGGTTAGACCTGAGGGCACTTTTCACATCTATTTTCATTCATATTTTTATTGCTTATTAAGTTTTATTTGCATGAGTATTGTGGAATGATGTGTGTTGTGGCCCTTGAATAAAATGGAAAATGTGTCGCCTCTTGTGGTATATAGGATGGAAACCCAGACATAAATTCGGTGATGGCATCTCAGTAATTGCCTTGATTTTCTCGGGGTCCACTTCTATTCCTCCTCTTCCAACTATATGGCCAAGCAGCTTTCCTGATGTTACTCCGAATACACATTTCTTGGGATTCAACCGTAGATTATACTTATCCACTCTCTGAAGGAACTTTTCTAGTGCTTCAATGTGCCCGACCATTGTCTCCGATTTCACCATCATATCATCCACATACACTTCAATCTTTTTGTCCATCAAATCATGGAACAATGTGGTTTCCATCCGCTGATAAGTGGCTCCCGCACTTTTAAGGCCAAACGGTATTACTCTGTAACAGTAAGTTCCCCACTCGGTGACAAAAAAAGTCTTATGTTTATCTTCTTCAGCCATAAGAACCTGATTATATCCTGAGAACCCATCTGCAAATGAATACATAGCAGATAAAGCCGCACTATCAACCAATACATCTACATGCGGCAGAGGGAAGTCATCCTTCGGGAAAGCCTTATTAAGGTCTCTGTAGCCCACACACATCCTGATCTTCCCATCTTTCTTCGGCACCGGCACAATATTTTCCAACCATTCTGGATACTTTACTACTTCTAGGAACCCCATGTATATCTGTTTCTTGGCTTCTTCTCTAACTTTCTCAGCCCATTCCGGTCTCATCCGTCGGATTTTCTGCTTTACTGGTCTAATATTCGGATAAGTTGGAATTGCATGTTGAGCGATGCTTCTGTCTACCCCAGGCATGTCCTCATAGGACCAAGCAAATACTTTGGCATACTTGACCAGTACTTCTTCTAATTTCTCCCTTTCTTCGGAGGTAACCTCACTAGCAATCAAGATTTCCCTGGGACTCTCAGATGTTCCAAGGTTAAATGCAGTAGTTCGGGCTGAATTGATATCGAATATGCTTGATTCGTGCAGAGTAAACGAAAATGACTCGGGCAAGTAAGCAAAAGAAATGTCTTTATTACTGGATAAAGCGGAAGTACATTCGAACAAATCAAGAAGGTAAATGTCCTCATCACCTACAGACATTTCCTCCTCTGCAGCTGGGTTTTTCTCAGCCTTTTTATCCTCTTCAAGAGTTAAGCCTTCCAGCAACATCAGTTCTTCTTCCCAATTTTCTTCTTCTTTCTTTACAGCTCCTTCCATCATCGGCTTCTTTCCCAACATGTCCTGCGGTTGGGAAACCCAGGCACCACAACTCCATTGACTACTACCGGTTCAGGCTCACATTGATATCTTGAAGCCTTCACAAAGAAATCTATCAATTTCAGGCCTTTCTTCTTGTTCTTCGGCTTTTCCTCATCCGACTTATACCCCAAACCTCTTCGAAAGGTCTGTCCTCTGTAATCTGGCAATTTCGAACCTTCACCCGACTCGTACTTCATTTTTTCCATAATCCTAGCCACCCTAGGATCCACCCATTCCTCGAAAGTTGCCGATACTCGGGCCGACACTTGGAACCTCGTAAAAGGTTGTATTTCCAATGCGGCCACAGCGTTGTCCACTTCTGCCCGAATGGTGACAATTTCCCCTCCGTATGGGAACTTGATCATCTGATGAAGGGTGGAAGGCACGCCCCCAAGCTTATGAAACCATGGCCTCCCCAATAACAGAGCGAAGGTGGCCGGGATGTCCAGAACAGTGAATTCCACTTCGTCTTCAACTGGGCCCACTTTGACCGTAGCCACAAAAGTACCCTCAACTCCACGTTTGCTGTCATCATAAGCTTTAATAGTCATGTTGGAGGGGTTCAAATCTGTTGCTTTCATACCCAGTCTTGCCAGAATTTTCAGCGGGCACACATTGATGGCCGAGCCATCATCCACCATTACACAGGAAGTCCTCTTACCCTTCACTTCAGCTCGAATAAATAAGGGTCTGTTATGATTTCTCCCTTCAGCCGGGAGTTCTTCTTCAGAAAAAGATATCTGCAAGGCTCATTTCTGCACTGACCCAACAAACATCACTGGGTTGGCGTCTTCTAGCACCACAATCTTGCTTAAGGCCTCGACCATGGCCTGCCTATGCTCCCGAGATGTGCATAACAACTCCCAGATGCTAACCTGAGCCCGGGTCTTTTTCAACTGTTTCAATACTGTATCTCCCTCAGTATTTTCTGCATTTTCTACCACTTCTCTGCCATCAGTCAAAGCTTCATTACCCTCTACTGTCACATCATTGTAAAAACGGCCGCTGCGGGTCATTCCCCTCACTTCTTCCTCGTCACCACTAGAGAAATCTAGCCAAAAGTTCTTCCTCTGCTCGGTTTCATCTTCACTGTTGCTATCCCAGATTCCCAGGCAAAAGGCTTGTGGGTGAAGGGATTCAAGGACCAGGTCTTCTGATAGGCCAGAGTTGATCATGTAGGTGGGTGGAGGGACTGAGTGGTAATTGGGTAGAGGGTTACGGTAAGTGTTTTGCTGGTCTTTTTCCGGATCGGGGATTTTGCGGGAGTCAATTAAATCTTGGATTTCATGGCAGAGGCGGGCACAACTATCAGTGTCGTGACCGTGCTGTTGGTGAAAATGGCAGTAACGGCTCATGTTTAGATGTGGTGGGGGAGGATTCGGGAGTGGTTTAGGTTCCAAGGGTTTTAAGAGCCCCTGCTTTGTCAACTTCTCAAGCACTTTGGACAAGGGCCTGCCCAAATTGGAGAAACGCCAGTTCTTAATGGCAGCGACCTCGGCAGTAGCGGGTTTGGTTCCAGAGGGTCCTCCGACAGCTCTTTTGTTCAAATTATAGAATTTTTGGTTCTCGGCTTCCTCTTCCTCTTCCTCGATATCCATGACAGTTTCTCACAACTGTCGAAAATCCATGATCATTGCAGCTATTTTCCTCAGCTTCCCATAAATAGAGGGCTTGGTGCCCTTGATGATCATTTTTATTTGGTCATTCTCTGAGGGCCGAGTCTGCATTTTCAATAACTGACTCCTCCATCTGTCGACATACTCTTTAAAGTTCTCCTCCGGCTTCTGCTTTATATTCTCCAGATCTCTGAGTGAAAGGTCGATTTCCAAGTCAGTAACGTATTGTTTCAGGAAGGCATCAGCTAACTCCCTCCAGTCTTCTTTCACCTTCTTCTCCAACTGTGGTACCATACCACGGGAGCCCCCTCGAGTGACATCCCATACATCTTTTGGGCCTGACGCTGTGATCGGCCTACTGAACTCATAATTGAAACATATTGACGGAGATGGACACTCGGATCCTCATTTCCATTGAATTTAGCAATATCCGGCATTTTAAGTTTAGTAGCCGGAAATTGTTCTTTAAAAGTCATTGACTCGTAGTCCAACAGATCTTCATCTTTACCCTTCATCTTACGGGTAACTGTTTCCACATGATCCCTGAGTTTTTGCAATTTTGCTTGAGACCCAGCTATTTTTCCAGCTGCATATTCTGCCATATCATCATCAAACATTGGAATGTCATCATTAACCCTGTTCTGAGGCTCTTTACGCCTCTCATTTTCAGAACTACTCCCAGGACGGGGTACGGCCACATTAGATAAGGAAGCAGTGAGAGTCTGGAGTTGTTCAGTCATCTTGGCAATATTGGCTTCCATCTGATCCATTCGGGACCTTTCGTTGACAGATTCACTCATGTTTATTACTGGTGATGAGTCTGCCTTCTTCCCTAACCCAATGGGAATCTATGATGGCTTTTAAACACAAGGGTTAGAATGATGCATGTATGCATGAGGTGCATAAGACGTGTGTGATATATATACAAATTGGCTTATTATCATTTCAAAGTATTCAATCATACTATTGCGTGGTGCAAACTTGTCCCAGTTGAAAAGGCCCAACAAGTTTACACTATGCGATGATATGACTAAACAACTTCAAATGATAAGAGACCAAAACACAAAATGGCTCATCGACATTTTAGAAGCTTTTGGCCTAATTGTCAAAGGACATGAACTTGTCCCTGTTTAAATGGCCCAACAAGTTTATGTCTCTTGACAAAAAGTCCAACTGATTCCAAATGACAATGGTCCCAAATACAAGCATAAATAAACAATTTCTAAGGGTCACAAAACTAAGGTTCATGTGTAGATTTCAGGAGTGTAAATAAAGGCTCTCACTGACGAAGGATTGTTCACAACTAGGACTCCCCACTCAAGGGTTCAAGCGACCAAGTGAACGCACCTTTTTTATACCTTACAGTACGTGCCAACGAGTTATGGTGTGTGACTAACTGTCGAATGGACTTCCCATTGTAGATTCCCCAGAGGGAGGGTGGAGCGAGGCTCTCTTAAGTACCCAAGCCCCTTAGGCTCTTATCGCTTGGTGTCAGGAATAAACAACGAGTCCTCCAAACTAGTCTGTCACAACGAGCTACAAGTAATGATTATCTAGGTGCCTTCACAGCTTTTCCTTATAGAAAGGTAGTGAATGAAGGAAGACACCAAATCTAGGTGCCTTCACAGCTTTTCCTTATAGAAAGGTAGTGAGTGAAGGAAGACACCAAACCATTACCTAGCCTTAAAAATTTTTAATTAAACTTCTTAACCCACAGTAGACATGATTAATTAAAGCACAAATCACAAACATTACAAGACATTATTTCGGGGCTGATTCTTTATCACCAGTGGAGTCGCCAGATTGTAGTACACAGAAACTGGGCGACGCATGTTGTTCCAGACTCGCGGCCCGGTTGGGAGTAAGGAGTAGCCCGCGGGGGACTAAACCGGAGAATAATGGAGTCACCACCCGGTGTGAATGGGGAAAATGATTTAAGGCCACACTCACCCCTCGCAAGGGAAGACCTCAAACCGTTGGGTTCGGAATGGTCCCTTACTTATGCCGTTTGTAATGAATGGATTTGTGCAATATTAACCAAGTTTACTCAACATACATATTGGTCAAAGTAGTCTAAATTCTTATAAAGCCTAAATCTAGGTCTGCATGCTTCAAAAGTAAACTTTCATGACAGCAAACACATGATATCACACATCAAACATGTTAAATAACTAATGATCTAAACATAACATAACTTAAATTCTTAATACGAAAGGTAAATAACTAAGTCATGCTAAAAATAAAACAACATTCTAATAGCCTAATCATGCTCAAATACAAGTTTGGATGAAATGAAATATGTGAATCCTTCAAGTGGTACGGTATTGTATCCCGAGTGCAAATCATAATACCGTCCATTCGGATTCGGCTATGGAATTTATGTACGGGTTTCCATCCAATATACCACAAGAAATAACACATATTTCATTCACCTGAAATCACATCATATACTAAGTCATAGTTCTCATGCGAGGAAAAGTAAGTTACAGGCTTTTCTAAGTTACCAATTTACACAACTTAAATTAGATAACATGCTAATTAATTATTCATGCTAGATACCATAAAACACATTTTCTAAATCATTATTTCATGTGAATAAATTCCAACAACATGTTAAACTAATTATTCATGCTAAACACATTTCCTAAGTCATTATTTCATGTTAACAAATTCCAATAACATGCTAATCTAATTATTCATGCTAAACACATTTCCTAAGTCATTATTTCATGTGAAAAAATTCCAACAACATGCTAATCTAATTATCCATGATAGATATCACAAAACACATCTCCTAAATCATTATTTCATGTGAACAAATTCCAACAACATGCTAATCTAATTATCCATGCTAGATATCACAAAACACATCTCCTAAATCATTATTTCATGTGAATAAATTCAATAATATAAACCCTCAGGTCTAACCTTTTGTGTCGTTCTTTGGAGGTGCGTTATACGGCCGTCGGAAGGGCTAAGACACCACGATTTCACCGGTTCCCTGGTTCGACATTTTGCTCACTGTTTCGCTCACTGTTTCGCTGTTTCGTCCGTTGTTTCCACTTCGTTTCGCTGTGATTTAAGTCTCCACACTTAGCTCACTAGTTTGCAGTGAATTATGGGGCTGTTTTGGTGAATTTTGGGGGGTATTGGACTGCCGTTTGCTCAGTTTCTCAAAGACTTTCAAGTGCAGTTTTTATCCACTGTTTCGGTGATTTTGGTCACTGTTTGGAGTGCAATGAGCTGTTGTTTTTAGGCGTGATCAATGAGGGTGATTTAGGCAATTTGTGCACTGGTTTGGGGGTTGAAATGAGGGTGATTTAGGAGTTGGTTTCAGTGGTTAAATGAAGCAGTTTTGCGTGAGGAATATGAGCAGTTTGGGCGTGTATTTGGAGGCTAAACTAGATGCTTTGGGCGTGAGCTTTGGAGGCAGTGAGGGGCGTGACTAAGGGGCTGAATGGAAGCAAATGGCGTGACTTGTGAGGACTAGGGGGCTGAGCTAAATGCTTTGGCGTGAACAATAGGAAGTGGTGTGTGGTGAACAAGGGCAGTGAAGGATAAAGGGCTGGGCGTGACTTGTGATTTGCTTGAAGTGTAGGCAGTGAATGAGGGATTGGGCGTGACTTGAAGAGAAAGCAATGGGCTGTTTTGGATCTTCAAAATGCTTAAGTATTTGGTTAATGTGTGCTAGCTATATACAAGGTGTTTCAAGGTAGAAAATGAGAGTTTATATAGGTAAAAAAAGTGAGTATTAATTAGGTAGGCCAAGGCTAATTAATTTGATACCAAACTTTGTTGAAAGGTAATGTATAATTATGGTATTTTGTTGACAATACACAAAGGTGGTTTGAAAATGAACAAAAGGAGGTGGGATGGTGATGGGCGTGGGCTACATGCTTAAATGCTATGGGGTTGGTTCATTTAATGTCTTGGAAAATTGGTGTCAAGGTGAAAGTTAAGTCAATGGTGTAAAATAAGCTTGGTAAGAAAGGTAAATTATGTTTGAATAGTGCATGGAGGGGTGAATATGATGTCATGGGCGTGGGCTTCTTGGATAGTGGGCTTGGTATTTGATTTGTTTTGATTTCATGGGCTTTGGATGTGGGTTTAGGTGTTTAGGTGGGCTTAGAGTGGTTTGCGGTGATTTCGGGCCAAAGACATGCCTCGAAACGAAGATTCAACAAGCGAACTCCGAGCGAACTCAACGAAATAAAACCAATGATATGTCAACTCTTGACTTCTCCTTTCCAACGACCGTTTTCCGTTACTTCCACGACTTAAAGGTAGTGCCTCCTTACGAGACTCTTCATCGGGTTTGGTATGCAAAAATACAATGCCTATAGTGCCTCCGTACGAGACTCATCATCGAGACTTATATGCAAAATGCAGTGCCTACAGCGTTTCTGGAACCAACGTTTTGATGAGAGCATATTAGAATATGGTTTCATTCAAAACGAAGATGATTCTTATGTATATAAGAAGGTTAGTGGGAGCGCACTGACATTCATTGTCCTATATGTTGATGATGTATTGGCTTCTTAGCAATGACATTCCCATACTACAATCGGTGAAAGCTTGGCTTTCATTAAAATTCTCCATAGAAAAACTTGGGAGAGGCAACCTTTATTCTAGGAATAAGGATCTATTGAGATAGATCTAAAATCTGTTGGCACTCTCCGAGAACTCGTACATTGACAAAAATATATGCGACCAGGTGTCTCATATTTTTTGAGCATCTGCAGTCACTATCAGGCCGATACAGGTGATGGTCACTGGATTGATGTTAAGAACATCCTTAAGTATCTTAGATGAACTAAGGATGCTTTCTTAGTATATGGAGAATGTGAACTTGAGGTGACTAGGTTCACCGATGCAAGTTTCCAAACCGATAAAAACGACTGTAAGTCACAATCAGGGTAGATATTTTTTTTTAGCAACAGAACAGTGAGCTGGAAATCTTCATAGCAAGATGTTGTTGCCGATTCAACAACAAAAGCGGAATATATTGTTGTGGCAGAGGCAGCAAAATAAGCATTTTGGATCTATAAATTCCTAATTGGATTAGGAGTAGTTCTGTTAGCAGCTGAGCTTGGCTACAGCACAGGCTAAGGAACCATGGTCTCATAAATGATCCAAGTGTGTACTTCGAATGGTTTCATCTGATTCGTGAGATCATACATCATGGCGATGTCAAGATCGAAAATATCGTTTCAGATGATAACCTTGCAGATCCGCTGACGAAAGTTATATCTCAGTAAACGTTTGAGCGACCCGTACATAGTTCAGGTGTTGGACACTTGAGTGATTGGCTATAGGCCAAGTTGGAGATTGTTGGACAATTATGACCCATAGTTGTTGGACAATTATGACCCATAGCATCACTATTTGTAAAAGACATTGTGGTTTTTGTACAAATTAACTATGTGACAAAGGAAATTGTTATTTTATCATTTTGTAATTAGATTATTTGAATATATAAATGATAAAAGTCCTTATGATTAGTTCCGGATTAATAAGATATGAGACAGTATCAATCCAGGTAAGGTTTAATCATTAAATATCCCTAGTCGTAGTATTATCGAGACTGGACATCGATAATGCGGAATAGACTAGTATTGCACTTGTGCGCGTTAAGGAAGCGTAACAGCATAGTTATTATATATTTGGGTATTGGATACTCATGTAAGTGTAATAGGAGGATCTGTTTACCGATGGTACTGAAACAGCTTCGCTCTGCATAGACCCCTCGGAATCTCATTGGTAGTATGACTATGTGTCTATGGGAATTCGAATCAGGGTAGGTGGATTTGGTCTTAACCTGAGACTTGCATCGCTAATACTTGCAACAATCAATACGTTTTAGTTTTGGTCATCATGGACTTTAACAGGTTTTGTGTACGCCTTTTCTGGGATTATTGAGAATCATAGTGTATTTGGTGTGATGTCAAGATGGAAGTGTCACTTCAGTCATATGGAGATGATGATCATGTAGGATACAGAACTGGTACTCTAATATGTTGCAACTATCGGAATAATATGACAAGGTCATGATTATCCGATTAAAGAGACTAGTTGCTAGTGATCCGATATATGCTTCGTACGGGGCAGACACAATTCCAGCCCCAGGCCTAGCATGTGACATCTGATACTGGATCGTAATACACAATACTTAGTATACTACGCTTGATAAAGATTATGTATTCCTTAAAGAATATTTCTGGATAATTGGGTAGACATGGTCTTGTAAATAGGTAAGAACGTGATACGGGGTACGCACGTGTTTGAATAGTCAGACGATCGGATTTTCTGCCAACATATCCAGGAATCTCATGGGTCGCTTCCCAAAGATTCACCGATGACATTTGACTCGAACATAATTAATTTGGGATTAATTATGAGAGAGAGAAAATTAATCTAGGATTAATTGCGGCAAGAATTTATCTGGGATAAAATTCGAATAGTTGAGATAGAATGATTAATTTGGAATTAATCGATTAAATAATATATTCGATATATTAATTGAAATTAGATTTCAATGCGGAATTAAAATTGGATTTTAATTCGGGCAAACGAATTAATTTTGAATTAATTCGTAAGCGACTTTAATAATAATTTTGCAAAGCATAATTATTTAATTAAATTGGATTTAATTATGTTGCAACAGCAAATTCGTTAATTCAGAATTAAACGAACCCGGCCCAAAGCGAAGTTGCGTGTTGGATTGTTCGACTTAAATTCGGAATTTACAAGTGGTGGGACCCACTTGACTTACATCAAATAGTTTGACTAGTGATGGAAGTAGTTGATGATTGAGTGAAATCTTGGATTGCTTTTTATACACTCAATCAAAGTCCAACACACTTTGTTTTATTTTAATCATTTGGAATGACATATACCAACTTGGATTTGGTAAATGGTAATAGGTTCTTAGAAAACCAAATACACCAAAAACAATCATCTATCTCCCCATTTCTTCTTGCAAAAGCCGAGAGCTTCTCCCTCTCCATTATAATTTTTTGTTGCAAAAATTCAAGTGAGCTAGCACTTTCAAGAGTGAATCAAGGTGATAGGGAAACCATTTCCTTGAGTTTGGAACACAAAGCAAGCTTGGAGCTTCAAAAAAGGATCAAAAGTTTTGAACTTCATACATCCATCAAATCCGATCAATGTAAGTCTTCCGCAACTTCTTTGAATATTCACACACTGAATCATGATTAGAGATCCTTGGCATGTTCTAGGAACACTAACAATAGCATCACTATTTGTAAAAGACATGGTGTTTTTGAACAAATTAACTATGTGACAAAGGAAATTGTTATTTTATCATTTTATAATTGGATTACTTGGATATATAAATGATAAAAGTCCATATGATTTGTACCGGATTAATAAGATATGAGACAATATTAATCCACGAAAGGTTTAATCATTAAATGTCCCTAGTCGTAGTATTATCTAGACTGGACATCGATAATGCGGAATAGACTAGTATTACACTTGTGTGCGTTATGGAAGCTTAACGACATAGTTCTCATATATTTAAGTATTGGATACTTATGCAAGTGTGATAGAAGGTTCTATTAGCCGTTGGACCGGGAACAGCTTCGCTCTGGATAGACCATTCGGAGTCCAATTGGTATTATGACTATGGGAATCCGAATCAGGGTAGGTGTATGTGGTCTTAACCTGAGACTTGCATCGCTAATACTTGCGACAATCAGTATGCTTTGGTTTTGGTCATCCTAAGCTTTAATAGGCATGTTCTGGGTATACTGAGAATCGTAGTGTGTTAGGTGTGATATAAGATGGAAGTATCACTTCAGTCATATGGAGATGATGATCACGTAGGATACATAACTAGTACTCTTAAATGCTGCAGTTATCAGGATAGTATGATTAGGTCATGATTATCCAATTACAGAGACTAGTTGCTAGTAATCCGATATGAGCTTCGTACGGGGCAGACACAATTCCAGCATGATGCCTAGTATGTGACATCCGATATTGGACCGTATTATGCAATACATTACATACTATGCCTGATACAGATTATATATTCCTCTTTGAATATTTCTGGAGAAATGGGTAGGCACGGTGCTTTGCTAGAAGCCAACCATGTCTTATAAATCGGTAAGAACGTGGTACGGGGTACGCACGTGTTTGGATAGTCTGATGACCGTATTTACTGCCAACATATCCAGGGATCTCTTGGGTTGCTTACCAAAGATTCACCGATGACATTTGACTCGAACAAAATTAATCTGGGATTAATTATGAGAGAGAAAATTAATCTGGGATTAATTACGGCAAGAATTTATCTGGGATTAAATTATTCAAAAAGAGAGAATGAGATTAATTTAGAATTAATCGGTAAAATAAATTTAATAGTTAAATTAGATTTTTCTATTTTATTTTTTTATTTGGGCTTAAATAATATATCGGATATATTAATTGAAATTGGATTTCAATACAGAATTGAATTTGGATTTTAATTCAAGCGAACAAATTAATTTGGAATTAATTCGTAAGGGACTTTCGTAATAATTTTACTAGTCATTATTATTTAATTAAATTGGATTTAATTTTATCGCGATGAAAAATTCATTTAATCGGATTAAACGAAATCGGGCGCAAAGTGTGTTGTGTAAGCCAACTAAATTTTGAATTTAAAGTGGTGGGACCCACTTTACTTACATCAACATTTTGACATGTGATTGAGGTAGTTGGATGCATTTAATGAATTCTTTTTCAACACACCAAGTTATGTTTTTTGGAAAAACAAGTTTTAGAAACTATTCTCTTCTCTCTTTCCTTATGGAGTCGTGACCTTCATCTCTCCCAAATAGATTTTTTCTTCAAAAATCATCATTGCTATAACTTTGAGAGTTAAAGAAATGTGATAGGGAAACTCACCCTTGAGATTGGAATTCAATGCAAAACTTGGAGCTTCCATCATTTAAAGAAAGTTTTGAACTTATCATCCGCTCAATGTAAGTTAATTCCAAAACCTTATCTTGATTATTCACACTTGAATCAATGTTTAGAGACCTTGGGCATGTGTAGGACACTAACAGGAGGGATTATACATATGCAATGAACTCTACTTTCATAGTTTAGCGAGATTATCTGTGGTCATCATAATTCATGAGTGGGTGGATTATGGACACGAAATTGGATTCTGTGACGGATAAACCTAAACTTAGAGAGTCCCACAATATTAAGTGTACTCGTTGAGCATTTGGACAACACGTTATGAATAATATAGATTATTAATAATACTACACCGAATTAAATGAGTTAATTCGAATCGTTTAAACGTTTAAACGAAAATACATGCATTATGGCATTTCGGTCAATTGATAATTAATGTGTATTTGTATTTGATACAAGATTTGATTTGATACATATTAATTAATTGTCAAATTAGGCTTTGACACATGCCATTAATATATGTATTTGTTATTTAAAGTAAATAAAAATAAATATATAATAATAATCACATTAATTTATTATTTAGATGTTTAAATTTTAAATATCTAAATTATTAAATTATTTCAATATTACATAAATGTTATGCAATATGTTTGATTATTATTGGTTACATGTGGCATGATTTTATTGAGCTTAAAGTTTACAAATTGGATTTGTTAACTTAAAGCTTATTTTCATTATTTAATTAGATTAATTGACCAAATGACCAAAATACCCCTCTTTTAACCCCTAAGTCGGTTTTGGCTTGTATTTAAAGTGGAAAATTTTTGTTTTCTCATATTAAGTAAGCCATGGTCGAAACTCATCTAAAAGAAAGCACCCAAAAATTTTCTTGAAGTATCAAGGAAGAAAATCAAGAAAAAGTTTAAGGATTTTAGGAGATTTGGAGGTAATCTTCAAAACACTTAAACTTAGAAAGTTTGTTTCTTGTTCTTGAGTATCTAGACATGTTCTACGGTTTCTTCATTTCTTATATTTTGGGGCTTTTTGATTTGGAGGATGGATTTGGAGGCTAGATGCATGTGTGAAGTTTGATTGGATGATATCAGTGTAATATTGATACAATTTTATCATGTATGTTAATTTTCATTTATTTTTTTGTTTTGAAAATGACTTTAATAATTACACATAACATACTTCGGATGTTTTTATCAATTTCCGTCCTAAAAAACTTAAGAATTCGAAATTATTATGAATGTCAAAATTGTAGATCTTTAAGTCTTCTTTAATCTGGAACTTGAATCGCCTCAATCTGATATCGAAGTAGAAAGTTATGGCCAAAATAAGAAAATTACGCAAAGTTGAAATTTCTGAAATTGTACTTCGTTAGAATGCCATTTCAAGTTTCCAATCTCCAAAATCAAAATGTCAAGTCCAATTTTTGCCATTATTTGTTCCACATTTCGTCCTGATTGATTCAATTGAGTCCTGGTTTTATTTTATCTGTAAAAGAAACAAAAACACATCAAAAAGTTCATAAAACTCAGGAAACTATACAAAATATTACGTCAAATGGGCGGTAAATAGTGATATATTTTCTGGTCATCAACTGGATATGGTTCGCTCTATGTTGAGTTATAAAAATCTACCTTATTACCTGTGGGGCTATGCGCTCCTTACTGTAGTTCATCTTTTGAATAGAGTTCCTTCCAAAGTTGTCCTTATGACTCCATATCAGATATGGACTGGTAGGAAACCATACCTTAATTATATTAGGATTTAGGGTTGTCCTGCATACGTTAGAGTGGCGCAGCAGGATAAGATTTTGCCTCGATGGTAAAATGAAAGGATATTTGTTCTATAATTATGAGCGTCGAAATGTGTTCGTAGCTCGCTTCGTAAAATTTCTAGAAATAGAATTTTTGGCTGAATGAGGAGATCATAGACAAGTTGAACTTGATAAGGACTAGTGTTCTAAAATGGCCCACATAGGTACGTCAAGGCGGCGCGTATAGGTTCGGCGGCCTATAGCCGCCGCGACTAGCCCCAAATCATTGGGGCCAGGCGCTTGTCGTAAATTCATCGGTCAACCATCATGGACCGACGTAGAATTCGAAATTAATTGCTTTTTCCGACCGAATTTCACACCCCAATCATAACCCTAACCTTAATTTTACAAAGTCAACTCTCTAACTCATCAATTTGAAAAAATCTCAATTTAGAGTATAAACCCTAATTCCAAAAATCTAATCTTATTTCTATTTTTGTTAGTTTTTTATCAAATTAACCATTTATAAATATTAGTCAGTACTCAAATAATATTTTGTAACACCCCGCCAGAGGTAGAATGCTACCGGCATGAGACAGGATTGACCCATCTCCATAAGCCTCTAAATTTACGAAAATCCGCCATGATGTATCCTAAAATCGGACAACCTGGATCTCAGTCCAACACCAAAGCGATTCTAAAATAAACATCATATATCAAAATGGACCTCAGGTCCACACCAACACATCAAAAACATTACCTAAGGTCTCCATGCCTATATCATCTATCAACACTCAATGGCTCTGCCCACAACATCATAAACAATTAAAACTTTAACTTATTAAATACAGTTCATGTGCTCAGCACGAAAACAACAGAACATCAATCACAACTCCTAGGCCTCTAAACCATTTCCATGACACTTGCGAGGGCGACTACCGCTTCGATGATCCACGTCTCGAGCATGACTTCTAAAGCTGTAGTGGTTGACCAATATAGAAGCCAACCTGGAAAACTAGCTCGGGGTTGTATTTGTTCCGCCGAGGCCTTTTGTTCCACTGGCTCGGGGCTGCATTCCTTCCGCCAAGGCCATTTGTTCCACTGGCTCGAGGCTGCATTCGTTCCATTGAGGCCAAGTATTTTACCAGCTCAGGTTTGGGTAAGGTCCCACCGAGTCTGGATTATTTATCGGTATGGGGTCGGAGCATCTCCCCCATGGTTGGGTCTTAATTGGTCCAGAGAGGTAATATTCCCTCGGAGCCAAGTATTTTACCAGCTCGGGTTTGGGTAAGGTCCCACCGAGTCTAGATTATTTATCGGCATGGGGTCAGAGCATCTCCTCTATGGCCGAGTTTTAGTTGGTCCGGGGAGGTAACATTCCCTCGGAGCCAAGAATTTTACCAGCTCGGGTTTTGGTAAGGTCCCACCGAGTCTAGATTACTTGTCGGCAAGGGGTCGAAGTATCTCCCACATGGTCGGATCTTGATTGGTCCGATGATGTAATATTTTCTCAGACCCCGAGACTGGTTTATTTTCGGCATTGGGTCGAAGTATCTCCCCCATTCCAGATCGGGCTCAGAATTTCCCTTCATGATCAAATATGGACAACAAGTACAGTCGAAAAATAAAACATTCATGAGAATTGTGCTAAAGATTGAAAGCATGAAATAAAACGTTCATTGAGATATCCGAAAAATATATTAAATACAGAAGAAAAGTAAAATGTTTGTTACACAGGGCCCCATTGGGGTCACCCTCACTCCTCAGCCCGTGCATGGGCAATTTGTTCAGACTGATCAGGCTCGGAAGATAAAACCTCTAGCTCAGGCTCAGCAAAGGGGATCTCAGTTTCAACTTGATCGGTAGGAAGAGCTTCGACTTCAGCCATATGCACTTCAGGCTCGGGAGCATGGACCTCAGGCTGAGCCTCCTCAGGAACTGGGGACATGGGCACGGTATTTATAGGCGCATAGTCATGAATCTTCTCTGGATGAGGCATGAGTAAGGCAAGGGCCTCGTCCTCTGAGAGCTCCCCCTTGAAGTATTTAATGGCAGTGTGGACGGGCCGCATGTCCACCCCGGGCAAGAACATCGGGATGATCTCCGCACAGTCTTCAATCCCATCGAGCTTGCTTTTCTCCAAGTCCTCATCCAACTTGGCCTCTTATTTTTCAGGTCATCCCAGGCCTGATCCTTCTCCTTAATTGCCTCTTTGAGTTTAGAGGTTAAGCTAGCCTTGTCATACCTCAACCGTTTAGCCTCGTCCTCTGCATCATCCATCTTTTTCTTTACAAAGACGGAGGCATTACATATGGAATCGTTCAGCTATAGCCTCGGCCGATGCTCTTTTTATCCCTTGGACCTCGGAGATCAGCTTTTGGCTCTCATTTTTCGTTTTGGCCAGTTCGGCCTCCCGCTCTATCATCTGAGATTGGAGCCTCTGCACTTGGCCCCCCTCGGACAGTAAGCTCATTAGCAGGTCTTTGTTCCAGGCCATCATGTAACTGACCTGTAAGAGAGAAATAAAGGGTTAGAATTCACCAAGTAAAAGTGAAGTACGAAAATAGAAAAGGGCATTTACCTTATGGTTTTAGGCACAGGTTTTGGAGATCAGCTCCTCGGGGGAGAAGTCCTCATATTTTGGGATCTTCTCAGGGGGATCACTTCGGCCAATAAGTTGAATGCGGGCACCAGATGGGCCACCGCATCCTGGACCTTTCCATTAAGGTCGTCCAACCCCAATACCACCCCTCTCTTCCAGGTCCCGGATGGGACCTCTGTTGTTTTTTTTCCTTTCGAGTATCGGCCCTCTTAGTGGGGGGCTCTTCTTCTTCCTCGGGCTCGACTACTTCTTCGTTGAGTAGATGGCGGCACTTGTTTGAAGGTCTGGATGGAACATGCGATGGTTGGACCATTGGGCTTAGAGCGGTCAATGTAAGAGTGGGCCGGGGAGGTGCCACTGGATGAGCGAGCAGTTTGGCTTTTCCCTTAGCCTCGGGAGGAACCAGAGTGGTCAACCATCACCGAGAACTACCAGTTGCCCTTTGGCCGGCCTTTTTGGCCAGACTCTTGAGCTGCCCCTTGATGTCATTTGACTTTGTCTTCCCTGCAGAATGTAAGACAACAAGCATGGTCAGTCTCCGAGCACAAGTAACCTCAATCAAATTTAAGATAAGTATAAGAAATTTGTTAGTAGTCATATGACAACTACCTAATCGTCCGGGAGCCTGTAGAGGTGTGCTCCGGATGAGGCCCGATTCTACAAGGGAAAAATCATTGACATTATCTTTCCAAAAGCCGGAAAAACTTCAGGCTTTCTTAATCCTGGCCGGACCTCATGACTAACTTTTGGAGGATCATTCCAGTAGGCTGAAAAGGTTTGGGAAGTTAGTATATTTTCATGAAATTTATAGAGAACTAAGGGATAAGGTACTCACCTCATTCCGTGAAGACGTCTGGGACGACTATTTCTTCGGAAGCTATTGACCGAGATTGACCTCAGTCGCCCGTGGCCTAGAACCAGAGATCTTTGAAGTTTTTGTTAGTCTGGGGGAGCTCGGTGATGAGAGTGGGTACGTCGGCGTAAGAGGAGAGGTAATACCAACCATGGTGTGTTTTTGGGTTAGCCTTCAATTTTTACAGTCTTTGCAGCTCCTCAAAGGTCGACTCTCCTAGGACCGCTTGATGCCATATTATAGACATTAAATTTTTACATGAGTTCGATGATGAGCCTCGTATGGAGGCACTACCTGAAATGTTACGGATGTTGTGAAAAAATGAATGCTGGAAGGAAGGAAAACCTCCAAAAATTAGCACCTCATCAGATTTGGACTCACTAGCCAGCCTTGAATTCGCTCAGTCAGTTCTGCTTCAAACCTTAGCCAATGACCCACCATACAAGCCCAATCCACACGGCCTAAAATCCATCCACACGTCCAAGGTCCCACACGCCCAAAATCCCATGAAATTCACATGCCAAAATTCCCTCATCAACACTTTCTAATTTAACAAGATGTGAAATCCCATCCTTTCCAATTAACAAGATTTGAAATCATCCCCATCACCAAATTTATAAGATTCTTTCCCAAAACCAATTCCCAAAATAAACATGATTTGTTTCCTTGTTTAGAGAACCCTCCAAATCATTATAAAAGAGAGACCAAATCATCAAAGTGGGGGAGGCTTGCTTGGACGGCAAAGAACATCACAAAAAACCATTTGGCTCTCTCTCTTATTCTTCTTTCACGGCAACACCGCCAAACAACAAAACCCTACCATCACCGAAACAAAGCAACCAAAAACCCTGCCAAAACCAAAAACAAAGCAACCAAAAAACCCTACCATCACCGAAACAACAACCAAAACCAATGAACAAAAAAAAAATCGAGAAACAACCAGTAAAATCGAGAAACAACCAAAAAAAACCGAGAAACAACCACCAAAAACTGAGACAAAAAAACCACCAAACAACTGAGAAACAACCACCAAAAACCCTGCCAAAACCGAGAAAAATAATAAAAACAACCCAACAGAAAAAACCGAAAAACAACTAGCAAAAACAGTGACCAAAACTGATAAAACTAGAGAAAACTGTGAGCCAAGA
Source organism: Zanthoxylum bungeanum (assembly GCA_019454045.1). Lineage (NCBI taxonomy): Eukaryota > Viridiplantae > Streptophyta > Magnoliopsida > Sapindales > Rutaceae > Zanthoxylum > Zanthoxylum bungeanum. The sequence goes on along the minus strand of SKCR01054220.1, from coordinate 8,870 downwards.
ACATCCCCAAAACCGCGAAATAGTAACCAAAACAGTAGCCCAAAAACAACCAAAATAGCAGCCAAAAAACCCTGAACCAAACAGTAAGTAAAAACCGTGAAACAGCGAACCAGAAATAGCCAAACAGTGAGCATAGACAGTAAATCATCAAGCAAAAATAGCGAACCAGCGATCCTTCCGGCGACGGCCTAACGCACTTCCGAGAAATCAACTTAAATGTAAGACCTGAGGACACCTTTACCACATTTATTTTTATAGTTTTGGATGATGCATGCCTGGCTGGACGTGAAATACGTCCAGCTGGGTATGCGAAGTCCTACATCAAAGACGGCAAATTTCTGGTCACATTCTTTTCTTTCTCCAGCATTTTGTTATTTATTTATTTTTATCTATTTATTATTTATCTTTTTTTTTTATTTATTCACTTTCATCGTTATTTTATTATTTCACAATTATTTTGTTATGCATCTTTTGTCTAATTATCATTATTTTATTATTGCGCCTTTATTTCATTTGTTCATGTTTGTGATTATCCGCATATGCATGGTTATATTTTTTTACGTCCGCTTACATTGCATTAATAATTATGTGTGTTATTGTCCATTGTGGTATATCAGATGAAAACCCATACATAAATTCCTTAGCCGAATCCGAATGGATGGTAGTGCGGTTTGTACTTGTGATACAACTCCATGTGCCACTTGGGAAATACTCATATATGCGTGATTAACCCTTTTTTTGTTATTTATTTATTGAAGCTTTTCATGTTTCTTAATTGTTTATTATAATTTTTGTTATCGTATCTCGTATTCTTAATTAATATGCTTTTTATTTCTATTAATGTTTATGGGTGTGCAAATTTGTGTTTTTTGAATTACCTTGCATTAATTGCATAAGACTTGGCTATACCAATGTGTGAAATCGTCCATTATACTGGCATAAGTAAGGAATTAGTTTTTTTGGGATATTGGGTTATACCAATATGCTACCACCCAAGCTCCGAACTAGAGTCCATGTACACGAACCTATGCCGTCATCTTGGCTCTGAAACTAGGATCTAGGGGCATTATGTATCGCTGTCCCCCTAGTCCTCTACATGTGCACATATCCTCTGTTTCCGTTAATTCCAACTGTATCTCAAGTTACATAATGGGGTGAGCTTTTCCCTCATGCCCCGAAAAACATAAAAACTCATGCTTTAAAACTTTTCTGTCTATAACGTAACTAAAACATAACATAAAGTATAAATTTCATGTAATAACAGTGATAAAAGAAATCTAACGCCCTAAGGCATAAAAATAAGTCTGATATCAAAACTTAAAACTTAATACATAAAACCAATTAAAGAAAATAGGTCCACTCACTGTGTTGAATCTGGCTGGTTCTGGATCCTTGGTGGAAGGAGAATGCGGTTCCTGTGGATAACCTATGATCGAGAACTTAATTAGCATCAACGTAGTAGAATAGTCCTCGACACTTTACAATTCTTAAAGATATATCCATAAATCCATATACATGAGGTTTATAATGATCATAATTTAATATAAGATATGTATTCAAACTGATACGAGACCCTAAGGGTGGTCTCTAACGCGCTAGGGTGGAACTGGGGGTTTAAAACTGATTTTGGGAAAATTCTGCCTCGCGTCGCGACGCAAAAAGGACAGCGCGTCGCGACGCGCAACGCCTAAATTCCAGTCGTCATTTTCTTCTTGCGTCGTGACACGCAATCCTTTTTGCGTCGCGAGACGTACTCAGATTCCAGGGTTCTGTTTTCTTCTTCCAATTTCATCCAAAGTTCAATTCATCCAAATCCACTCAATATCAATGCTTCCATACTACAAACCAATATACAATAAATCATCTTACACTTCATTTAACATACATCAATCCTCTATTTTATCAATAATTCAAATTTTATTCCATATTACACACTTTATCAAATCTTACCCAAACTTAACAAATTGGGGTTTATCAACATTTCCATTGTTTCAAAACAAAGAAATCATACAATCGTTATCATGTCCATGTTCACATCATAACACAAGCAATCAAATCATCAAACTTTATCATTTAAGCAAATTTTGGGTTTTGGGTTTCTAACCTCTTCCTCTTGATTTCTCAAATCTCCATGGTTGCCAAGCTCCTCCATATTTTGCTTCTTACTTATTTATCCTTCTTCTTATTTTCTTTCTTCTTCTTCCTTTCTTCTTCTTCTCTTCTTCTTTCCCCCTATTCTTCTTCACGTTCTTTTCTTTCTTTTTGCTTCCAAAAATTTTGGGTTTTGTGATAGTATGTCCTTTATATAGTGGGGGGTTTTTGATATTTGGAAAATTGGGGAAAAGTGTAGAAAATTTGAGATTTCTCTTTTTAGCCCGAAATCACTATTCATCTGAATTTGGATTCCCATGTTTGACTAGTTTCTGGTCTGAATTTGGGAAAATGTTCAACATAGAAGTTGTAGGTCTCGATCTCAGCTTTCCGAGATATAAAATTAATAAAAATTGAAGATCATATGAAAAATTTACGCCCCAAATACCATGGGCGGTCCAAAGGAAACACGGTACAGTCTCGTCCCGAGATTTCAAGAAATTTTACCGATTGTTCCCAAAGTCATCTCATGAGTATATTTGAGTCTCAACATAATTTATTTTATATTATCTTTTTCCAACAGCACCACAGTACTACAACGTAATAGTAACTAAACTATCGGTCGTTACAGGTATTAGCCGAACCTAATAATAGCAACGAATTTGATGATGTTTTTGATGATCCTAACAATATTTTTGATGATCCTAACAATATTTTGATGATCCTTCAAATGCATTTAAAAAATTTATTGCATCAATGAGGACAAAATGACTTAATAATTACAGAGACATACCATTACTTTATCTTGTTGTTTTTATTTTGGATCAAAGGTTTAAAATTGAAGATTTGGAAAATATTTTACAAAATTATTTATGCTTTATTAGGTGAAAGAACTATTATTGTTTCTTTAATTATTGATAATGTTATGAGAACTTTGCTTGATTTATACAATGATTATATTAGTAAATATAATATTCAAATAGCTAATACTACACAATCCATGAATGCACTAACTGAACAATCTATGCTTCATCTTGGTAGAAGTTGGTTAATATAGCGAAGTAAAAAATTAAAGTCCACCAATACCACCATTACTAATTCAGAAATTAATTCATATCTAACGATAAATTTGGAGTTTCCCCAAAATATTTCTATAGGTGAGCAATTTTTATCCTTGATTGGTGGCAAAAACATCAATTTCAGAAGATCAAGGTGGAAACCGGAGACGTTAGAAGCTCAAAAGTGTCTTGACGATTGGTGTATGGCAGAACGCCGTGAACAAGTAAATCAACCGTAAATATTTGAAGATTTGTGCGATAAGATGGAAATAACTGGAACCGAAGGCACAAGAACTGGACCGTCTTCCCCGGATGACGATGAATAAAATATTAATGGGGTAAATTATTTAAAAAAAATGTAATAGAATTACGTGAGCTTTGATTCTTCTAAGCCCCGAGAGGATACATAGGAAGTTTATTTAAGTACAAGCTCTTTTTTTAAAGAATAAATAAATTATTAATGTCTACTTTTAGTCTTACTCTTTAGCAAATCTGTAATTTTTTATTATTTTTATAACAAAATAAATTAAATTTTTACTCTTTAGTAAATCTTTAATTTTTTAATATTTTTATAATAAATTAATTTATTAAAAAAATGATTTCAAACCTTAAACCGATTCGAACTGTACAGCTCGGCCGGTTTAATGTTTAATTGTGGTTCAGCTTTGGCCAAAAACCGCAACCGAACCGTAGACCGAATTATTGGTCTACAATTCGGTTGCGGTTTGACCAATACAGAACCGCCAACCGCACAATTCGGTTACGATTTTGAACTGTAACCGCACCGTGTATGTCTAGGTGCAATTAGTCTGTCCTTTACCTTTCCATTCAAGCTTGTCGAGACTAATGAAAAAAAAGAAAAGAAAAACACTAATTTCTAGAGAGTACACTACAAAGTAAAAGAATATTGTATTGGAGTGTGTTTTTATGGTTTTTTTTTAAAAATTTATTCTTTATTTTATTAAAATGAAGTCATCCTTATTAAATTGTATGTGTGGGGGTCTTTGATTATACGAATGCCTGCAACTTGCATAAAATACGAATATTTGATCTCTGGCGTTGAATTTAGTGTATTGACATATGATGGTTGAAATCATTTCAGGCTAAAGTTTATGATTTATTTTACCTTTCTTAAACCTGTCACGTGATACAAGCTTCTATCACCTTCTAAAGTTAGAAGAAAATTCGTAAAAATTAGGTAGTGAACTTTTCAAATACACTGAAATATGAAAATTTGATATTGTAATGCATCTCATTGATTATGTTTCTCTCTACATATACATATACATACACATATACGTATACGTATATATGTGTGTAAGACAGCAACAATTTTATAAAGTTTCTTCTTCTCCCATATAAAAGGATTCATGAGGTTGCACCAAAATTATATACAATAATACAAGGTTACAGCAGATAAGTAGGAAGTGCTTCGTAACACTATAAACTGTTGCATAAAAACATATGATATATTCATTACCATACAGCTTCATATATATATATATATATATATATAACAGACACTCCATGCAGATCCAGTCACCCACTTCCATTATCACTGCTATCACCAGCATCGATATCGCCTGAATCGCTGCCCCAGTCATCGTAGTTTTGTCTCGAATAGTATGGTGATTGTCAATGCTTTTTTAGCTCTGCCCTTCGTTGATTCAACTGATTTTCCTTTCTCAATACGGTGTCGTTGCTCTTGACCATATATTCCTCCAAGAACATCTCTTCTTGGCACTGCCAAGCAAGACGATATCACCATCATCACCACCAATATCAACACCAAGACCTTATTCATTTTTGCACAGCAGTTAATACTAGCTCTCTATTTACACATATACATCTAAGTTTGCACCTTTTATAGAGAGCTATGGCAAAGTGACTTTGAGACATTAAGAATCAAGAAAGTTTGTTTATGGGTTCCCCACCAAACTCATCAGACAAGATTGAGTGGGTTTCATTATTATTTTTAATTCAACTTATTGAGATATTTTAACTCCACTTTGGTGATCATGGTTGAGTGAAAAATCGTATTGGATGGGTTAGCAGCCTTGATAGGGAACCTCCACCTTCTTAGTGGTTATAATTAACATTATACTTAGGAGTCAATCAATAATAATCACATTTTACTATTGATTTCTTTTACAATTTCAAATCATAAAAATGGGCTTCTTCTCAGCTGAATATAATGACATATATCTCAATAAAACTATTAAGGATGTGCAGTTTTTTAATCCCACGTAAAAGAATGCTCAACCTAAGAAGATAAATTATCATATTGCATATAATAATTTTGTTAGGTTTGTTTATGGGTGATTTTCGTTTCAGGGGTAAGTTTGGAATACCGCTACTAGAATAATCCTCCTCCAACTGTGAATTTGTTTGGTTTATGCGGGCCAAATGTAAATTTAGCAGAAGATAAGAACAAACACAAAATCAACAAAGGATTTACGTGGTTCGGTGGAATGAATCCAACCTACGTCCACAGGAATAAAGTAAAATACTGATTTTATAATGGAATCGAGTTCAGCCGACCTCTTCTCAAGGTTGTCGCGTATTACCGAGCTGGTTTGCTTATTGTTTTCTTACAAGTAGTGCATCCAAATGAATTTTTCTAACCCTTCCAAGTGTGTTTGCCCTCCCCTAATATATTAAGAAAAAGTAACACTGTTCCCATATTTTCATGACGTCAGCCACGTGGATTTCCTGCTGTTTGATGGGCTCTTTGCCTCAACTGCCCCGCCGAAAGTAAGTTTGCCACCTGACTTTTCATTAAACCATTCTTCCTGGGAATACTCCACACTCAACCTTTAAGAAGACAACCTGTAAAGATCCTTTCACGCGGTGGCATGTGTCAGAGGGAAATGCCCAAACTTTCCTGGTTACACGTCGGACTTCATGAGGACAAGATACTATCCTGCCAAACTAATCGAGCAGCGTCTGACCTGATCCATAATATCCGGGCTCATTCTTCTGATCAGGGAGAAAAAATAGTACTGACCCGAGCTACTGGGCTATAGACTTCAAGACCGGTCAGACTAGCTCTCCATTCAACTTCTCAAATCAAGTACGTCTTTTGGTCGACCGCCATAGAGTGACGCCATGTGACACTGGCAATAGTCCCCTCTTGGACTGATCCATGTTGAATCTCTTCAACACTTTATCAATGTACGTGCTCTGGGAGAGTCCAAACATCTTTCTAGATCTATCCCGGTAGATCTTATTCCTAGAATAAAGGCTGCTTCGCCCAGATCCTTCATGGAGAATTTTAATAAAAGCCAAGCTTTCACCGATGTTAACATGTGAATGTCATTGCCAATAAGCAATACATCATCAACGTAAAGGACAATGAATGTCAGTGCACTCCCACTAACCTTCTTATATACACAAGGATCATCATCGTTTTGAACGAAATCATATTCTTTTATGATCTCATCAAAACGTTGGTTCCAAGAATGCGATGCTTGCTTCAATCCATAAATGGATCGATTTAACTTACAAACCTTGTTTGCAAGTCTAGGTACGACAAAACCGTCAGGCTGTTGCATATAAATATCCTCCAAAAGGTTTCCATTAAGGAAAGCGGTTTTGACGTCCATCTGCCATATCTCGTAATCGAAATATGCAGCAATAGCAAGCATTATCCGAATGGATTTAATCATGGCAACAAGTGAAAAAGTTTCGTCGTAATCGACACCATATCGTTGAAGATACCCTTTCGCTACAAGCCTAACTTTGTACGTTTGAATGTTGCCATCCATGTCGGTCTTCTTCTTGAAGACCCATTTGCAACCAATAGGCTTTACGCCTTCTGGTGCATCAACCAGTGTCCAAACTTGGTTGGTGTACATGGAATCCATTTCGGACTTCATGGCCTCTTGCCATAAAGCGGAATCAATATCTTGTATCGCTTTCTCATACGTAGCCGGCTCGTTATCCTCAATAAGATTGATATCTACATGAGGTGAGATCAGAAACCCATACCTCTCAGGTTATTTTCTGACTCTCTCCGACCTACGTGATTCTTGTGTATTTGAAGATTGTGGTACAGTTTCAACCCTGATGAACTGTTCATGTTCCGTTAAGGATTATGTGCCAGGAACAGTATCACTCTGATTTTCATCGAGTTCTACTTTCCTCCCACTTACCACTGCATTTAGGAATTCCTTCTCCAGGAAAACCACACATAGAGCAACAAATACTTTGTTCTCTTATGGGTGATAGAAGTAATATCCTTTGGTTTCCCTAGGATATCCTACAAATAGGCATTTATCCGATTTGGGTTCTAGTTTGGTACCTTCCAAACGTTTGACGTATGCCCAGCATCTCCAAATCTTCAGGAATGAGAAACTCGGTTTCTTTCCTGTCCATATTTCATCAGGAGTTTGTTGAACAGACTTTGACGAAACCTTATTCAAAATAAGTATTGCACTGTTCAATGCATATCCCCATAAGGAAATAGGTAGCTCTGTGCGACTCATCATAGACCTTACCATGTCTAACAAAGTTCGGTTTCTCCGTTCGGACACACCGTTTAATTACGGTGTTTCGGGAGGAGTCCAATGTGAAAGAATACCATATTCTTTCAAGTAATCAAGAAACTCATTGCTTAAGTATTCGCCACCACGGTCCGACCATAATGTCTTAATACTTTTACCGGTCTGTTTTTCTACTTCGTGTCGAAACTCATTGAATTTCTCAAAGGTTTCCAACTTGTGTCTCAAAAGATACACATAACCATAACGCGATGCATCATCCGTAAAGGTTATGAAGTATTCATATCCACCTTTAGCCTGGCTAGACATGGGCCCACAAACGTCACTATGAACGAGGGCTAACAGTTCGGTGGCACGTGCACCTTTACCGCTAAAAGGTGATTTCGATATTTTACCTAATAAACAAGATTCACAGACGTCATATGAATTTGGATCAAATCCGTCCAAGTACCCACTCTTCGAAAGTGTGGATATACGTGTCTTGTTAATGTGTCTCAGACGAAAATGCAACATATAAGTTTCATCGTTGTTACTTACTTTAAGCCTTTTATTTGTTACATTATATGTTTGAGATTGATTTATATTCAAAATATAAAGACCATTATTTACATCGGCAGTGCAATCTCCATATCATTTTTATACATAAAACACCCAGTGCTTCTAAATACAAAAGTATAGCCACATTGGGCTAACATAGATACATAAATAATATTCCTAGTCAAACTGAGTACATAATAACAGTCTGTAAGTTTAACTACATGCCCCGATGGCAGTTCCAAAACAAAAGTGCCAACGGCCAAAACGATGACTCGTGTCCCATTTCCAACACGGAGGTCAATCTCTCCTGAGGCCAGTCTCCTGCTAATCTGCAGATCCTGCACATCAGTACATATATGAGTACAACAACCAGAATCAAAAATCCAATTTTTAAAACTAGGAGTAGACATGTTTATTTCTATAACAAACATACTTGAAGCCGGTGCCTTGCCTGCTTTGATTTCTTTCATGTGTGCTTGTACTCGTGGCAGTCACGCTTCCAGTGACGTCGCTTCCCCCACTGCAGACATACATCTTGGGATTTGTCTGTTGGATAATTATAACCCATAGCATCACTATTTGTACAGAACATGGTGCTGTTGTACAAATTAACTATGTGACAAAGGAAATTGCTCTTTTATCATTTGTAATTGGATTACCAAGATACATAAATGATAAAAGT
>SKCR01054219.1:0-36725 GCA_019454045.1 Zanthoxylum bungeanum | reverse complement strand
TCGATATAAACGTAGTACGAGGTACTTACGTGTTCGGACAGTCCGACGATCGTATTTACTGCCAACATATCCGGAGATCTCATGGGTCGCTTCCTGAAGATTCACCGATGACGTATTACTCGCACTTTGATTAATCTGTGATTAATTAGAAGAGAGAGATAGAATTAATCTGGGATTAATTCGATGAGAGAGAAAATTAATCTGGGATTAATTGCGGAGATATTTTATCTGGGATAAAAATATTAATTAAAGAGAGAGAACGATTAATTTGGAATTAATCGATAAAATTAATATATTCGATATATTAATCGAAATTGGATTTCGACGCGGAATTAAAATTAGATTTTAATTCGGGCGAACGAATTAATTTAGAATTAATTCGTTAGCGACGTGAATAGTGAATTCGCTAGGCGTAATCACTTAATTACGACGCGACGGAAAATTCGTTAATTTGGAATTAGCGAACCCGAGCCCGAGAGTGATTGCGAGCGCATTCGCATTTCGAATTCGAGCGCGGCACGCGAGTCACATCAAGCGTCAAATCACTAGTCGCGTCAATCGTCAAATCAATTGTCACTTTGAGTGATGTGATATGACATGTCGTCACTTTATTAAAGTGACATGATGTGAATATAGAAAAGTGATTGTTTGAAAGTTGATAGGACTTTTGTATATATATTTTATTCATTTACTTGGTAAATGGAATAAAGATATATGTATATAAAAATCATTCTCTCTCTTGGACCATGTGCAGTACACGGTTTTTGGTCAATTTTTTGGTCATTTCACGTGACCCTCTCTCTGGGTTTTTGGCATTCACGTTTTTACAAAAAATGGAGCCAAAACTCTTCATCTTTCTCTCCTCTTCCATTCACGGTTCTTGCCGATTTCTTCTCAATTTTTTTTTCTGGTTAGACCGATTTTGAGAAGCAAGTGAAGAAGGATGGTGCTAGCACACACACATGGGTTATACTTAGGTGATAGGGAAACGAATTTGTGAGCATGGAATCTCAAAGCTTGGAGTTTTAATGGAGTTCATGCATGGCCGATTCTTGGAGGTTCAAGGAGGAGCAAAATCGCACAGCCCATTGCAAGAAGAAGCCATTGCCGAGCTTGGAGGGAGCTTAAAAACGCATCTTGTTCTTCATCCATCAAAACCGAATTCAATGTGAGTTGATTCCGCCACCTCCTTTGATGTGTTCATATGTGGTTTTTTATGCATGTTTGTGATCTTGTGGACTTGATTAAATTTCAACAATACAGGTTTAGATTCACCATGCCAAGTCCAAACTAAATACGTTTGGAGAAAGCCTTTCTGAAACAAATGAAGCTTCACCTCTTTAGGAGTATGAAACTCCATATTGCAACAACGGGCGCAAGGACATCTAATTAACATTCGATTTTCAGAATTAAGAATTGCAAACTCCAAGAATTCATCAACTCCAACACGATATTCACTGGAAAGTCTATCACAATATATCCATTTTTTGTCCATTTTACGTACCTAACCTGTTCATAATATGTACCTTGTCGATGTAAGTTTATAAAATTTTCATAATTAGTTTCAAAGGTTTAAAGAAAACATACATTAGAGTAAAATAACGAAGAACATTGGCTTGAATACATTAGGTTAAAACAATGAGCAAACAGTTTATTATATCTTTAGTGCTTAGATTCATAAGTTGTTGGTTTTTTTTTTCAGTTTATAAGTTTGAATGCCATGTGGCCATGCACAATCCCAGTAACGTACTAGATAGAAACAAAAGGGAAACAATCACCCAAAAACCGGCATGCTAAGTCAAAGATAAGCCGAAGCATAACAATACATAACATTAAACTTCAACACATAAACTATCAAAATAGGCATCACACATAGGAAATCACTAAAGAACTGTACAAGCCCTTCAATTACCTCCATAAGATGCACTAACTTAATATAGAAAATCATAAAATTTTGTGTACCTTTCCACTTTGAGGACTGCCCGAGCACTTGGTGGTATTATAACTTTTTGAAGCGTGCTTTAAACAATGATCCTGTGAAACTTCTTTTGTTAGAAATCTACTTTTTACATTTTGATAATATTACCAACAGCTCTATATGTCAGTTCGAAATCTACATAAATTCTAGTAAAACCAGACATGAAACTCTGACCATCAAAATTTGGCCATGATGAGAAGCTCGCAAACCGTTATGCTGGATTTGGAAGAACAAAATACTTTGTAAATCAGTAAGGTTGTAAAATATTAAACATTAAACATTAAACAATCACCTTATCACAGCAAGTGAGCAGCTGAATTAGATTATAAACCCCACCAAAATTCTTGTCCAGAAAGCTCTGCAGATGGGTTATGCAATTAAGTAATATCAAACTCCCTATAACTTGTGAAAGAAAGTGTAGTCCCAGCAGCCTCCATGACTTTTTCGAAAAGTTTAGTCCCACCAAATGAACAATAAAGATAAATGAAAGCCAATAAAAGATGAGCTCTAGTCAACAAAGTTGAGTAATATAAGGAAGAGAAAGCATACACAAATAAAAATAGAATTCCAAATGACAAATAATGGAGGTGAGACGTAACAGTCAACAGGTTATGCCAGCAGATCTACATTGCCAGTGACTAGCAATCAATGTCAAGAAAACCTACAAAAGCTAATGACCATAATCTGTGGATAAACATTTGTCAATCACTTCTATAGGAAAATTTATACCCAACATATAACTGGAACAAAATTCCTGAAAAATCACTGAAATTCAAGGAAAATTTATACCCCACGATTTGAAATAATCTCCTTGCATATATCAGTCTTAATTCCCAAAAATTCAAACTTCAGATATAAAAGTTATACGAAATGGATCAACAATCAACATTATAGATCTCAACATGCAACCGGCAACCCTACCTCCTGATCCAAAAATAAAAGCAAAGAAAAACCCAGAGGAGAGACCGAGAGAGCAAAAAATGACATACCTAACAGGACTTGAAGCTTTTGAAGGTTGATAATCGAAGTTTGAACTGCTTACTGCTTACAGAGGACTGAGGAGAGACCGACTAACGAGAGTAAAAATTGAAGCCATTGAAGGTTGATAATTGATAGGATGTACTGGATTTTGTTTAGATTTTAGAAATTACAAATGAGAGATTCATATTTGAGAGTAAAGAAGGGGGAAACAAAGGCTGCGCGATGAAAAAAAAGGTGGGAATGAGAGGAACCCTAAATTACTAAGATTGATTTGGTAACTACGGTTCAGGTTTTGACCCGACAAATACATATATATTTTTATAAACCGTGGTTTAAGGAACAAAAGTCACGATTTGGCCCAGTGGTAAAGCCTTACAATAAAAAAAAAATTTATATCAATGGTTACAATTTCGAGTCCCAGCAGACTTAAGGAAATAATTTTTTTTTTAATTTTTTTACTGATACTAAGGTATCATTAATTACTGACACTAAATTTACTGATACTCTAGTGTCAGTAATATATGCGAAAAACGTCACTTCCGCGAGGTGTTGGTTCGACTCCAGACGACTACGCGTTTTTTTTTTTTTTTATTTCTTACTGATACTATTGTAATAGTAATTACTGACACTAAAATCGCTGATACCATAGTGTCAGTAACCTTAGTGTCAGTAAAGGCCTTTTTTCTTGTAGTGCTTATGTTCATTGTTGCTACAAATCTGGTTACGGTGTTCTATACTGGTTTGCTTTCAATGTTCTAGTATTGTTTAAAGATTATCTGACGAATACACGCGAACATCTTATGCGTTAAAGATTCACTCCATATGCTAATTGTAACTCTACAATAACTTTTCTCCTCGATTCCGTACTATTCTGCACATCCACCAAACCACCCATACCCGTGGCTAAAGCCATCTCAAACCCGTAGTGGTTTGGTCAACTTAGACTAGGCCTGGGTACTTATATGACTAACGTGAACTAACATGTAATGGATCTTTAGTTACACTCTGATACTATGAAAACTTGTAGTTACACATTTTATCTTTACTTACTAGGTATTCTACTATTACCGTCACTGCACCTCTACAACTTTACTTCTAATCTTTGTTCCTTTGCACTCTTCTTGCCTTCTACTTTGTCTTATGCTATACTAAGAACTCCCGTGGTCTATGTCTATGTCTTCCTTTCTGAGAAATATTCTCTTTCTTTATATACTTACCATTCCATCATCCTTGGTTCCTTAGACTCTCAGCCATTACTTGACTACTACTTATCTTTGTACCCTTCCACCTATATACCTTTTATGACTCTTTAACTTGGGCTATCCAAAACTTTTACTCTGTCCTCATAAAAAGTATGAAGGTCTTCTTCCAATATACCTTAACTCATTTATATGAATATCTCGAGGGTTGGGAGGGTGGGACCTTATCCTGAGGCCTTTCTGGTTATTGTGGTCTAGTTGCTCATACTGCTGAACTATAACTTAGAACTCTCATGTATATACATCTAGCATCTTTTCTCACACTAGGGTACTGCAGGCACTGCATTTTTGCATGGTAAGTCCCGATGATGGTACCTTGTACGGAGGCAGTCTCTTTTATGTCGCGGGAGTCGCGGGAAGCGGACGCCGGAAGGGCAAAGTTAAGAATTGACTTTTTGGTGGATTTTATTCGCTCGTTTTGTTTCGGGTTCGTCGTCGCCTTTTCCATTTCAAAATCATCCTTCGCTCGGAACCTTTTCCTCGCTCTTTCTCACACCTTTTCTCTCTCTCTCTCTAATTTTCCATGCTTGTGACCCTTCAACTTCCATGCAAAATAAAATTCATCAACCAATTAAATGAATTTGAACTATATTAAATCACTAAAAATTACCAACCAATTAAATGATAATTTTAACATAAATAACAAAAAATCAAAAAAAAATAAAACAAATAATTCCCCAAATCATGCACCTCATTTTCGGCCATATGCCTTTGTTTTTCAATTGGCACCTTTTATCTTTCTCTCCCACATGAATGCCACACACAAATAATAATCAAACACACATGCCCTTCCAAACCAAATGCTCCCCACCCACGTGAATCCTTCAAACCAAATCTCCATTTGTCAACAAAATCCTTATCTCCACCGAATTTGCTCTTGTTTTGTACCCCTTGATTGCCCTTCAGTCACGCTTGGAACACACCCCACACGGAACAAACCATCATCACCAACCTTCAATCATTGGGCTCTTTGATCTCCATCTTCTCGGTTGATCTCCCTCATCATCCATCGGGAATCATCCCCTCTCGGCATTTGGCAGCTCACCACTCTTCTGGACCTGATCACGTCACCTCATTAACAAAAAACCTTCACGCAATGGAACCCACTGCACCTTCACGCTCTTGGAACCAATCCATGATCTCACCATCATCAACCCAAGATCAAACAACCATCCTCACTATCAACCACAAATACTCCCTAACCAGAAGCCATTCCTTCACCCAGGCATAACCCATGACTACCCATAACTTCATCCATTGCCGTCTCTCTCTCTCTCTCAATTCAAGAACAAATAAAAAGAACCCTCAACGGCACCACTATGACTGACGCATGACATGTTCATAACAGCCCCCTACGCCATTCAAGCACAGCGCACTTGAACCCTCAAACTCACGCAGAATCAACAAGCAACACACCCTAACAGCAACCACGTCCCCTGAACCACACACTAAACAACAAAGCACCAAACACTAGAATCCTTCAATCTGCCATAACGCCACTGCCAGCCCCCTAGACCATCCCTCACAGCCCTTGCACTTATCAGGCGAGACTGCCAGCCACGTTAACCAAGACCTTCACAGACGATCAGCCCCTTCGTCTTCACTAAACTCAACCCTCCTTCACGCCCAGCTCTCACTCGCAGCCCCTGCAACCCCTTAGACTTCACACAAACACCCCTTACACTGTCGTTCAACAGCCCCTTAGCAGACCAAACCATCACACCGAGCAACCCTTGCCTCTCTCCTTCTCGGCTCCACACTGCTCCACGCCATCCAAGCACTACACCCACTGCCATGAAACCATAACTCATCCAGCAGCACACGCCTTAAACTTCACAGCCCTCATGCTCATGTACCCTCACCAAGCAAAACACTCACTCATGCACACACTGCCAGCTCACGTAACTGCCCTTCATGCTCCCGCGAAACCCTAGCTGCTCACGGCTTCCTCCCATGCACAGCCCTAGCTCTTCTTCGCACCAGCTCACTGCACCACTTCATGCCAAACAGTTCTTACCTCAGCTTCACGCCAAACTGACCTTGAACAAGCCATCTAGCACGCCCACTGCAGCTGCCTAGCACGCCCGCAATACCCCCACTTCACGCTCACTGCACCACACCACGCTTCTCAGCAACCAGCACCTAAGACCGTAGCAGACCCACACCTTCACTGCCCCTGGTCCACGCATAAAACCCCCAACAGCAGCCCTTCACCAAGACAGCCCCCATGCAAACGTGAAAACACCCCAAAAAACAGTGGCCAAATAACCCAAGAGAGAACCTGAAAAGTACAGTGAAAACAGAGAGAAAATGGCGAGTTAAAACAGTGAGTGAAACGGTGAAAACGGCGAGTCAAAACGGTGAGAAAATGGCCGAAAACAGCAAACTGTAACCGCGGGTGAAAACAGCGAAAACAGTTAAAACGGCGAACCCGGTGAAAACAGCGAAAACAGCAGACAGTGAGAACAGTAGAACGATAACCCTTCCGGCACTGTGAAACGCACTCCCGGAAAGCGACTAAAAAGGTAAGACCTGAGGGCACCCTTTGTTATATTCTATTTTGTTGTTCCGGACACGGTGTACTCGGTTGACGTGGAATACGTCCAACCGGGTATGCGAGGTCCTACATTGAAAACGGCCAAATTCCTTGGCCACATGTTTATTTTTGCATGTATTAATTTAATGTATCCATGAGATTGTATGATGTGTATTCTGGATGAACGAAATATGTGTTTTCTCTTGCGGTATATCGGATGGAAACCCGGACGTAAATTCCGTAGCCGAATCCGAATGGACGGTATTGCGGTTTGCACTCAAGATACAATGCCACGTACCACTTGAGAGACACACATGTTTCGTTTCATCCAAATTTGTGTGCGAGCATGATTAAGTTATTAGTAAGTTATTTATTTCTTAAGCATGATTGGGTCGTTAGTACGTTATTTCCTACATGTATGTTATAGTTATTTTCCTTCGTAATAGGAGTTTAATCTACGTTTACGCTTAGGTTGTTATTTAGTTTTCGTGTTTGATAATTCAGAATGTTCATTGTATGATATTGTATGTTTACCGTAATGAAAATTTACTTTCGAAGCATGTATATATATGTATGTTGAGTAGACTTGGTTAAAATTGCACAAATCCATTCATTACAATTGACATAAGTAAGGGACCATTCCGAACCCAACGGTTTGAGGTCTTCCTTTGCGAATGGTGAGTGCGGCCTTAAATCTTTGTCCCGGTTCACACCGGGTGGCGACTCTATTATTCTCCGGTTTAGTCCCCCGTGGGCTACTCCGTACTCCCAACCGGGCCGCGAGCCCGGAACATCATGCGTCGTCCAGCTCCTGTGTCCTACAGGTACCACTACTAAAATTGTTTGATTTGGCTCTTCCGTCTTTACTTCTATCATTTTCTGACTCTTGAACACACCATCACATCTGCTGAGTCCTTCTAAGGTCGTGCTCTCCAAGAAGTCCTCGTACTGCCTCTGTACCTTTTTATCTTACCTCTGTTGTTTAGCCTTCTAAGGTTGTCATTTTCTATCCTTGGGTGCCACTATACTCTCTTTACTATCTTCCTCAAGAAACTCACTCTACAATATAGGTTTCTTTCTTATCATAGTCCCTTAAACTCCCTACAATTTTACTCTCCTGAAAAACACTATCAACTTCAATTACCTATGACACCTTTTCTTGAATCTTATGTTCATGTGCTACTCTTTACTTAGTTTTTCTTTCTCAATACCATGAGACTCTTATGAGTCGTTTGCTACACTCTTAGGAGTCAATCTCTCTCTGGTTCCTACGCTCATTTGGTCCTTTACTCCCCAAAGGGGTTCTAATTCTAAAATAACTTCTAGATTCAGTTTAACTTACTGTGCTTCCAAATGTTCCCTCTTATACAAGACATTGTCATCTTCTCAATTTACTTATTCTGTCCGTTACTCTTCTTTACTGGTCCTTCTTCTTTCTTTATTGGGTGCTAATTAGAGGGGGTGAGTACATACACTCTCTAAAGATCTACAGATAAACATTTATGCCTTACACTTGGGCTCTATAACGATATGGTTAGATGTTTACACGCTTTCTAGGACTGAGATTTCTGGATGGGAGGGTCATCATTGGTTCTGCGGGGACCTGATTGACTACTCCATATCTTAAGATTCATTACTCCTTATTAATTTCTCCTAGGTTTTCACTTATCTTATTGTCTCCAAACTTTTTTTCTTATTTCACTGTACATACTGAATCTTCTTGCCACCTATATTTCCTTCCTGCTATCTCCATATCCTATTCCATAGCTCTAGGCCATGCTACTGAGGCTAGTGGTGGTTCGCTCATTTGGTTATTTCTTAAATTTCTTTCATTTGCTCTTGCCACCAATCACAACTATAACACTTGTTCTATAGTCCATACTAGTACCTTCATCACTTCTAAATATCCCAAAATGGTTTTCTACTGGCTGGTAGGCTAATCCCTAAGTTCTACCATATTAGTCTATCATGTGGACTTTTACTGGTGCAGCAAACCTCGTGTTGACTTGTCTTATTCTCTGGGCTATACTGGGTTCCCTTCCTAATAACCTCGATATTTCCTTAATCTTTTTCCGGGTGATATACCTTCCAAGATCCTACGTGAACTCTCGTCTGGTTTTTTATGTCCTCAATCTCTATGCTGATAGGGACTGGGGTAAACATCTTATGTCTCGATGGGCTTCAGTATTTTGTTCTCGTGCTCTGTGTCCTGGTAGGGTCTATTCCTCATGTAGGGTAGGTATGAGGTAGGCTCTATAAGGGCAACTTCCTTATCTGGTGCCACTTGAGGGTTCGAAGACTAGGTAGTTTGAAGTCTTATCTCTATCAGATTGCTGGGGGCCAGGTAACTAACCATTCTTGTTTCTTGCTTGAAGATCTGGGCATGGGTTAGGGATCTGGAATTCTCTAAGTCCTATATGGCATCTCGATCTATTGGGAATCTCAAATCTAACCTTGATTTCCTACTACTGTTATCTTGCTGGCTTTTTCCTTGCTACTAGGGGAACTTACTATCTATACGAAGCACTTGGTGGCTATAGAATTAGCTTGAATGAAACTTTTCTTAGTAGGGATGGAATCTTACATTTACTAGGAAATTCTGTTACTTGCTGGGGCTTTACTATTCTATTGGCTACTATTGGTTTATGTACTAGTCTGATTCTATA
This sequence comes from Zanthoxylum bungeanum, assembly GCA_019454045.1. Taxonomy (NCBI): domain Eukaryota; kingdom Viridiplantae; phylum Streptophyta; class Magnoliopsida; order Sapindales; family Rutaceae; genus Zanthoxylum; species Zanthoxylum bungeanum. The sequence continues at coordinate 27,305 of SKCR01054219.1, read as the reverse complement.
TCTCTTTCTTTCTTACTTCTGATCACCTAGTCATTCTTATACTTTCCCTTACTCTGCTTCTAGCTTTCTTTCTCTCTTTCTACTTTTCTAGGTGGATATCTTTAAACTTTTCTACTTTTTTCTTTCTATTTACTTCTCTATTTCTAGTATTTTAAACTCTTATGCATCTTCTCTTTCTTCCTTACAACTTATCTTCCCACTCCCTTGGGTACTTTTCTTAAAATCTTACTGTCTGGTTCCATAGCTCGTTTATTCTTCTAGTATTAGATCGGTATAACTTCAAGAAGATTTCTTAACTTGTATCTAGAGTGTAATTGTTCTTACGAGGAATATTATTTGAACGATCTAAGAAGGCTTACTAACCTGTCTATGGAACTTTGAGGATGTACTCGAGGATCTGATACTGGAGAGGTAGTGCCTCGCATACGAGTATCCCGGACATACTACGTATACCAGACTCCATCACTCTGCTCACTGCAGTCACTGACTCCCTAGACCATGCTTTGATACCATCTTTACAACATCCCCGATTTGGGAGATGTTACCGGCAGGGGATAGACCGTACTAACCCCATAAGCCTTTCACTCAAATAACTGATGTTCAATTTCTGATCCTCTTAATTGTAATATGCATATATATAGTATGTAAGGGACCATAGCCCAAACTCAAAAACTTATCATAAATGCTTTTATTAATCATAATCGTGTACTCAAATATACTTCTCTTACAACACTTTAATGGACACTTATAATGACTTATACAACACTAATGTACGCAAGCAACTTTACTTTTACTCTGACTGGACTCTTATGCTCTCTGACTCTGAACATGTGGACTCGGCCCCACTAGTGACTGCCATCAGTATCTGCCTTCTCGACCTCGTCCTCCTGGAATACCTGCAAAACAAACATTGGGAGTGGGGGGTTAGATCGCTGTACGATCTAAGTGAGTGGATGAAAAATAAGAAGCTGTCATAAAAACATCTAATTCTAAAACCGAAAACTCATGAGACAGTTTTATGAGAAAACTGGTTTCTGTCTTAAAACTCTGAGTTTCTAAAAATCTCTTATAAAACTGTTGTTTCTGGAAACTTTCTTTTCTAAAACCTCTTTCTAAAAACGGTATCTGAAAACTGAAAACCCTTTCTAAAACCCTGATTTCTGAAAACTATTTCTGAAAATCTGATTTTCTGGAAAATAGTTTGCTGAAATATTATCACTGTGAACTGCTTTGTGTCTGAAAAACTTGACGTATGGGGGCATTACGTATCGCCATCTCCCCATACGCCTAACTGTAGCCAGTAGTGCAAACCCATGACTTTAGGGCGTTACGTATCGCCATCCCCCAAAGCAGGCCACTACTGTCTCTGAAGCTAGTGGTCTTGGGGCGTTACGTATCGTCGTCCCCCCAAGCCACAAAACTAGAACTAGGGGTGTGGATTTATGCTACCACCCAATCTCTGAAACTGGGGTCTAGGGGCGTTACATATCGTCGACCCCTAGCCCTACTCTATGATCTGAGGGCGTTACGTATTGCCATCCCTTCAGTCCTCTACATGTAAATAAATATTGATTTATTTTTTCCCTCATGCTCGGAAAACATAAAACTCAGGTTTGAAAATCATTTCTTTACTAAATCACTATTATCTGAAAAACAACTGTAAATAAATAATGGCTAACGCCCAATGTGCTAGAAAAGTAAGTCTCAATTTATAAAGAACAAAAAAAATCAATAAACAAAATCAACTTGAAGAAAGAGTTGTCCACTCACAGTTTTAGGATCTGGCTGGAGCTATTCCGCTTCGTCGAAGGGATTTGCAACTCCTGCAATGGTCTGTAAATGGTAATTATTAGGGTTGGTGCTCAGAGTGCCAATCCGGATCGTATTTATGTCTGATTCATAAATACGTGCATTTCTATTTTCCATAATATTACTAAATTAATGGTAGCACCCTTGTGTTTTATACGCTTATTCGATCTAATTACGATTAGTTATCTGATTACGATTAGATCGAAACTAAATCTGGTTTAGTGATATGTGTATATTAAACAAAGACACTATGATTTACAATATAGTGCGCAGTTACAATGTAGTTTGTAATTGACATTGGGAAGCCCACTATAAGATGTATATCTTTAAATAAAGTTTCTGATTAAGATTTACTAATATAGGTCGGTTAGTAAAATCTGTTGAGACCAGTACATGTTGTATATCGTTACTTGGTCTGATGGTTTATCCCAGTGAACCATGAGTCTTGGGAGACTCGTATAGATATGTAGGTGTTTATTTGATAAGATACTGAATGACTCAATGAAGGTTTCCTAATAGATGGTACACCAACGTCAATAGGAACCTTCTCGAGTTGAGCGAGCATAGTGGTCCTTCGACTTGAGATACCATAGTGGGATATATGAGTTATCCTCCCCACTTTGATGGCAGTCACGTCAATGATCTATTCATGATCAGACCTCCGCCTGTTCGTTGGGTGTGGACTGATGCTAATGATATCCAATGCGTATCAAGATATGATATGTCAATCATGTGTACAGGGCATAGACATCCTCACGTGTTTTCGATCTAGTAAATCCATGGCCGTGGTATAACTTTGGAAATCAGTTCCGAGTGTTATTTAGAGATCGTAAATTGAAAGTCGACTGTATTATACCGAACAGATTTGACATTTTCACATATATCCCATGTATAATACGGATAGCCTGTGACGGAGGGATTATACGTATGAAATGACCTAAACTTGCATAGTTTAGCGAGGTTATTTGTGGTCGTCATAATCCATGAGTTGGTGGATTATGGACACGAAATTGGATTTCGTGATGGATAAACCTAAACTTAGAGAGTCCCATAATATGAAGTGTACTCGTTGAGCACTTTGGAAACTCGATATGAATAATACGGATTATTCAAAATACTTCACCGGATTAAATTAGTTAATTCGGATCGTTTAATCGGTTAAACGATAACACATGTATTATGAGATTTTGTCCGATAATAATTATTGTGTATTTGTATTTGATACATAATACAGTTAGATACACATTAATTATTCGTCAAATGAGATTTTGACACATGCCATAAATATATGTATTTGTTATTTATTGTAAATAAAAATACACATATATAATAATAATTACATTAATTAATTATTTGGATATTTAATTGTTAAATATTTAATTGATTAATTAATTAAACTTTTTCCTTAAATGTTATGGAATTTTTCCAATTATGATTGGTTCAATGGCATGACTTTATTAAGCATAGATGTTCAAATTTGATTTGTCCACCTTTGAGCTTATCTTGTTTGCTTTTTAATTTAATGAAATTAAAAATGCAATTTGTCCAAATTATCCCTAGGTGAGTCCGCACTTCCATTTTAAAAGAAAAAAATTTGTTTTCTCTCTCTTGTTCATTCACCATGGCCGAAACTTCTCTAAAATGGGTTCCAAAAATTTGATTGAAGAATCCATGGAAAAAGAAAGGAAAAGTCGAGAAAAAAGGCTTAGGAAATTGAAGATTAAAGGTAATCTTAAATCTTCTTGAGCTTGAAATTAGTTTCTTATTTTATTGAATTATTTGAATAGTTCTAGGGTTCCTTTTGTTTATGAAAATTGGGGTTTTTGGTTGTGGATGATGAAATGGAAGAATTAGTGCATGTGTGAAGTAGTTTTAGGCAATATTATTGTAATATTGTTTCAATTTGTTGTTGGACAACCTTGTTGCCATTCTAGAGTGTGATAGCCACTCTTATTATGCATAGAATTGTTCTAGAGTTATTCATGTGTGGTGACTTTGAATTGGTGTTTGATTAATTAGATTAATCTTGAAAGAATTGGATTTAAGCATGAAAATTGGTTATTGTTGCTTTCGGTTCAAATATGATTTTTCTGGGCATTTGGTGATGACAATTATGTTTTATTAATGTATTGAATAATTTATTCAGTAATTTGAAAATATTTTAAATTACGATTTCACCCGAACCGCGCTTCCGCTGCGCCTATCGCCTAAAAACCCAAAAAAAATTGGTATTAGAGCGGGTCCGATGCTTCATCCATTACATTATTCATGCTTGATATTTGATATATAATCCAATTTTAATGTTCACACATGCTTGGAATATATATATGTTTCTTTACTTTTCGGTTCTACACTAACGAAAATGTAACTAAAATTTAATAGTTAAATTGTGTTATGTTTTCTAAGGTAGAATTGAATTGTTTAGAAAATGATTTAGATAAAAATTCTGCATTTGATGTAGATTATAGCTTCCAGAGGAAAATCCCCGTTTTTAAATATGGCTGTAAAGTGACATGTATTGGATACATGTTTCTTGTCTGTCTTGTTAGTACAGTTTATGGGTATCTTTCTATAACTGCATCGAGATCGTGGAAAAGTTGTGAGGGTGTAGGTTATGGGATTTTATCCATACCGGTTGCATATAGATACTGGAAAAATTCAAGTGAAAGTGGAAATTTTGAATGTGCCAAAGCTGTCAGGACTACACCGGTAGCTTGAGTTTGTGATTGAAAAATGTAGCCTTGATACGTCACCCTGTGAACGTGCCAAAGCTGTCACAGTGAGAAACAATCAGGACCAAAACCAGGAGTCACTGGTGAATGATAGACAAAGAGTTATCTACCTAATGAATATATATAAGCGAGATCATGCCAAAGCTGTGAGTCGAAATATATTCATGGGATCCTACTCTCACTATGGAATTTGATTTAATTATTGAATTCCCATTGTCTGTTGGGGATTACGGTATTACGTAAAGTAGTGGAGACACTGCTGAGTTTAAAATCCATAACTTAAGCAGTGTGTAATATTTTGGAAAATACTGCTTTTGTTTTCCTTTATTCTATATTATTTATAGATTTATTCTTCTAATCCACTGCATAGCTTATTAATTGAATAGGTTTTGATTTATATATTTATTTTCGAATTTGATTTATGTTGTTATTTGATATCAAATAAATAGGTTAGGTGAAATATGAATAAATTATTCATATTAGATATTGAATAATTTATTCAGTAATTTGAAAATATTTTAAATTACGATTTCACCCGAACCGCTCTTCCGCTGCGCCTATCGCCTAAAAACCCAAAAAAATTTGGTATTAGAGCTGGTCCGATGCTTCATCCATACATTATTCATGCTTGATATTTGATATATAATCCAATTTTAATGTTCACACATGCTTGGAATATATATATGTTTCTTTACTTTTCGGTTCTACACTAACGAAAATGTAACTAAAATTTAATAGTTAAATTGTGTTATGTTTTGTAAGGTAGAATTGAATTGTTTAGAAAATGATTTAGATAAAAATTCTGCATTTGATGTAGATTATAGCTTCCAGAGGAAAATCCCCGTTTTTAAATATGGCTGTAAAGTGACGTGTATTGGATACATGTTTCTTGGTCTGTCTTGTTAGTACAGTTTATGGGTATCTTTCTATAACTGCATCCGAGATCGTGGAAAAGTTGTGAGGGTGTAGGTTATGGGATTTTATCCATACCGGTTGCATATAGATACTGGAAAAATTCAAGTGAAAGTGGAAATTTTGAATGTGCCAAAGCTGTCAGGACTACACCGGTAGCTTGAGTTTGTGATTGAAAAATGTAGCCTTGATACGTCACCCTGTGAACGTGCCAAAGCTGTCACAGTGAGAAACAATCAGGACCAAAACTAGGAGTCACTGGTGAATGATAGACAAAGAGTTATCTACCTAATGAATATATATAAGCGAGATCATGCCAAAGCTGTGAGTCGAAATATATTCATGGGATCCTACTCTCACTATGGAATTTGATTTAATTATTGAATTCCCATTGTCTGTTGGGGATTACGGTATTACGTAAAGTAGTGGAGACACTGCTGAGTTTAAAATCCATAACTAAGCAGTGTGTAATATTTTGGAAAATACTGCTTTTGTTTTCCTTTATTCTATATTATTTATAGATTTATTCTTCTAATCCACTGCATAGCTTATTAATTGAATAGGTTTTGATTTATATATTTATTTTCGAATTTGATTTATGTTGTTATTTGATATCAAATAAATAGGTTTAGGTGAAATATGAATAAATTATTCATATTAGATATTGAATAATTTATTCAGTAATTTGAAAATATTTTAAATTACGATTTCACCCGAACCGCTCTTCCGCTGCGCCTATCGCCTAAAAACCCAAAAAAATTTGGTATTAGAGCTGGTCCGATGCTTCATCCATAACATTATTCATGCTTGATATTTGATATATAATCCAATTTTAATGTTCACACATGCTTGGAATATATATATGTTTCTTTACTTTTCGGTTCTACACTAACGAAAATGTAACTAAAATTAATAGTTAAATTGTGTTATGTTTTCTAAGGTAGAATTGAATTGTTTAGAAAATGATTTAGATAAAAATTCTGCATTTGATGTAGATTATAGCTTCCAGAGGAAAATCCCCGTTTTTAAATATGGCTTGTAAAGTGACGTGTATTGGATACATGTTTCTTGGTCTGTCTTGTTAGTACAGTTTATGGGTATCTTTCTATAACTGCATCCGAGATCGTGGAAAAGTTGTGAGGGTGTAGGTTATGGGATTTTATCCATACCGGTTGCATATAGATACTGGAAAAATTCAAGTGAAAGTGGAAATCTTGAATGTGCCAAAGCTGTCAGGACTACACAGGTAGCTTGAGTTTGTGATTGAAAAATGTAGCCTTGATACGTCACCCTGTGAACGTGCCAAAGCTGTCACAATGAGAAACAATCAGGACCAAAACCAGGAGTCACTGGTGAATGATAGACAACGAGTTATCTACCTAATGAATATATATAAGTGAGATCATGCCAAAGCTGTGAGTCGAAATATATTCATGGGATCCTACTCTCACTATGGAATTTGATTTAATTATTGAATTCCCATTGTCTGTTGGGGATTACGGTATTACGTAAAGTAGTGGAGACACTGCTGAGTTAAAATCCATAACTTAAGCAGTGTGTAATATTTTGGAAAATACTGCTTTTATTTTCCTTTATTCTATATTATTTAAAGATTTATTCTTCTAATCCACTGCATAGCTTATTAATTGAATAGGTTTTCGAACTTTAATTATGGTTGCGTTATTCTAGAATAGGTTCTAGAAAGACAGTAGACTTAGATATTGTTAGATTAGTTGAAACCATCGGGAACTGTTGTTCTGATTTTTTTGAAAATCAAGATGGTTTGTGTCTTAGTTTCTAAGTCGCGAGTAGGTAATCTAATAGGATATCTTCTTGAGGATATTATTCTAGAGATAATAGTTTCTTATGCAGTAAGAATTGACTTGAATGGTTCATGTCTCGAGATTCTTGACTGGCATTAACAAAACCCCTTTAGTATTTTATTATCTTATAATGACGTTTCTTTACTTTTAGTGACTTTTAGAAGTAACGTGTCTGACATAGTTTGCTAATCAATCATTTGCAATTGTTGTGAATAATTGAACGCAAATTATAAAGCTAAAGAAAGAAGATGTGTACAGTTGCGTTTAAAGAATATCGATTCTCACAATACAACAACTATATATATTGGATACCGGATCTCCCGTCTAGTTATTTAAAATAATATTTAATAACTGTTTTGATATTTGATATCAGAACTTGCGACTATTGGATAGTTACTTGTTCTTTATAAACAATTGTTACATATTTTAATATGACTAGTAGTGTCATTAATGAAAATATAAACATTAAGAAAATATTCGGTTAAATAAATAACTTAGAACTGTACATTATGAGATTTTATCATAAAAGCATTAGATGCTTGTTCCTTATGGTAAAGGATGGTCTGATACGAGTTCACACCACATATCCTTATCCATTTAATGAGTATTGTATTCAGGATATGATTAAATCTCATTTAACCAATGATTGTCATTGGACCACAAGATTTATGAGACTAATACATTGGATGTATGTAGTTTAATGAATTAAAAATTACCTTAGATAGTTTTCTTTACTCTGTAACTTTGTTGATGAATTGTCATGACTTAGTTGCGAGTTTCTAAAAGAATATATATTGAACGTCTTGAATGGTTCAAGAACTTTCAATATGTTTTCTGTTGAAATGCGGATAGAATATTTTGAATGGTTCAAAGATATTCTATTTTTATTGTTGAAAACTATATTTTAAAAATTCATTGTGAGTCTTTGAATTGTTCAAAGATGTTTTATATGATCAAACATATGAATTTAAGGCAATTAGTTCTAAATTTATTTAATTAATGTGATTCTTACTCAATATTAAACTTCCACGATTCTATCTTGATGGAATTGGTCAGTGGGAGCAATTGAATCTTATATGATTTGATTCATTGATATTGAACGTTACCGAATTTGTTTTCAATACTCTTGGGGTTATGCTCCAGTAACACCCATTCATCTCTTTAATTAAGGTTCCATTTGTTTCTACAATTACATATATGATATGTATAGTAAAAAATTCAAATCTTGAAAAGTTTGAGATTTGAAACTTTCTTTTGTATAATTATTATATAATTGAGAGTACTTGCGCCTTGGAGATACAAGTAAAATTTATCATTTATTCTATTTAATAGAATATTATATTCTATTTGATAGAATATCTTTTCTACGACCCCGAGCAATAAAATTGTTTTATTACTTGGTGTGTAACATCAGATGTTGACGATTGTAGAAAAGACTTGACTTATTGAAGTCAAATGTGAGGATGATAAACTATAAGTGGAACTACACAATTAATTAGATGAAATGACCCGACGATACTTCCATATAAGTTCAATAGGATGTCAGAATCATTTGTGAAGTATTTGATACTTATTGGTTCTGTTGTTTTCTTAGGAAAGAAATTATCCTAAAACTTATAGTGGGAGCGATATTTGATATCGATTTCGGAAATTACCATTGAACCATAGATCTAAGATTGTTCATTGCTTACTACGATCGAGTTTAGAACTTGATTATGCTTCAGTTATGAATAGTTCATAAGATGTGTAAATTGTTTGCGCAGCAAAAGCAAAGTGAGCTTGATAAAGGTTTGACCTTTATAGTATGACAATGAGAAAGGTTATTCTCAGTAGTCTATTGTATATTCTGAGAAAACTTGCCTCTAGTCGCACTAATTGAAAAATTAAGGATCTGTTGGTTAATGTTGATATAAATTGTATTTTGGCTAAAGAATGCAAAGTGGCGTTCTTGAGTGATTTCTTTGAATGAGATATCCGTCGTGATTTCTTTGTTTGGAGAATTCATTCTAGAATGGCAATAGAGTTTGTATTCTGCTAAGATCATAGTTTAATATACTAGCTTATGGAGCCTATTGTAGACTTAGATAAGTTTTCCGAAAATCTGTGTTCTCTGATTTTGATATCAGTCAGATTGTCTGGTTTTATCGAAGTATAAGAATACGTATTTGTCAATAGGGTCAGTGAGAGCATACAAATTCTTTATAGTATCATATATCCTAAGTCTTCTTTTCTCCAGGTAGGCAGTGGGAGTAGTCTCTGTTATATTTGATATAAAGTTTCATAAATGATATAAAACTAAGAGACTTGTGAGAAACTCCCATTAGTCACATATTAGATATGATCTAATAAAGGACACAGTGAGATTATCTGTATGACAGTTAGTGTAACTATTTGACAGTTAACGTGTCTTTTATATATATAGTATTCATCTTTCGTAAATGATGATACCATTATCGAAAGAGAGATTGATTGGAATGTCTAGTCAATCTTATGCATCATAGGATGATGGCGTAATGATTACTATATTTTGTACGATTAAAGATATCAATTTAATCGTAATTGTTACGAGTTATTTTGATATGTTGTAGACCATAAGATGGATCTTGAAACATGTTCTTTGCGATTTTTGAGATATTAAGAACGAGTTTCTAATTCATGGAGAATTTAGTCTCCAACCATAAAGTGTCAGATTTGTATTGATCCTAATTATGACATTAGATAGTCTATGTCATATAAAGTCAGAAAAGATGCAGTGGGAGTTTCACCGTTGATTCTACTAAATTAGTGGAATCAGTTACAACTTATGAAGTATTGACTTATGAAGTTGCATAGTGACCCAATAAATTAGAAGTTTTCATATTATTATAGTGCTTGCGATTGTTTTATAGTATTTGGATTTGATCCCTAAATACATAGACAACTTAGTAGCTATAGCACAATACTGATATAGCGTCTGAGTCATATTGTTTTGGAATTTGGATTATGTGAAATATGAATGATGATGGCTAAGGAAAACGATTGAGTTTGTTGGACGGACTCAATTTATTATAGCGGGCTTACTTGTTGTTGCCTACCTCTTGAGTGCAAGGTGAGCTCTTGAGGGCCACGGTATGTGATACACATTGAGATGTGTATATGATACTGTGGATTGGAACTAGAGCAAGTGAGAGAAATTGTTAGGGTTGGTGCTCAGAGTGTCAATCCGGATCGTATTTATGTCCGATTCATAAATACGAGCAATTCTATTTCCCATAATATTACATAATTTAATGGTAGCACCCTTGTCTTTTATACGCTTATTTGATCTAATTACGATTAGTTATCTGATTACGATTAGATCGAAACTAAATCTGGTTTTATGATACGTGTATATTAGACAAAGACCCTAGGATTTACAATATAGTGCGCAGTTACAACGTAGTTTGTAATTGACATTGGGAAGTGCACTATAAGATGTATATCCTTAAATGAAGTTCCTGGTCAAGATTTACTAACACGGGTCGGTTAGTAAAATCCGCTGAGACCAGTACATGTCGTATATCGTGACTTGGTTTGATGGTTTATCCCAATGAACCATGAGTCTCGAGAGACTCGTATAGACATGTAGGTGTTTATTTGATAAGACAATGAACGACTTACTGAAGGTTTCCTAATAGATGGTACACCAACGTCAATAGGAACCTTCTCGAGTTGAGCGAGCATAATGGTCCTTCAACTTGAGAAACCACAGTGGGATATATGAGTTATCCTCCATACTTTGATGGCAGTCACGTCAACGATCTATTCATGATAAGACCTTCGTCTGTTCGTTGAGTGTGGACTGATGCTTATGATATCCAGTGCATATCAAGATAGGATCCACCGGTCCTATGTATAGGGCAAATGCATCCTCACGTGTTTACTATCTAGTAAATCCATGGCCGTGGTATAACTTCGGAAATCCGTTTCTAGTGTTATTTAGAGATCGTAAATTGAAAGTCGACCGTATTATACCGAACGGATTTGACCTTTTCATCTATATCCCAGGTATAATACAGATAGCTTGTAATGAAGGGATTATACTTATGCAATGACCTCAACTTGCATAGTTTAGCGAGGTTATCCGTGGTCGTCATAATCCATGAGTGGGTGGATTATGGAAACGAAATTAGATTTCATGACGGATAAACCTAAACTTAGAGAGTCCCATAATATGAAGTGTACTCGTTGAGCAATTGGGAAACTCGATATCAATAATACAGATTATTCATAATATTTCACCGGATTAAATGAGTTAATTCGGATCGTTTAATCGGTTAAACGATAACACATTCATTAGGGGATTTTATCCGATAATAATTATTGTGTATTGTATTTGATACATAATACGATTAGATACATATTAATTAATCGTCAAATGAGATTTTGACACATGCCATAAATATATGTATTTGTTATTTATTGTAAATAAAAATACATATATATAATAATAATTACATTAATTAATTATTTGGATATTTAATTGTTAAATATTTAATTGATTAATTAATTAAACTTTTTCCATAAATGTTATGGAATTTGTCCAATTATGATTGGTTCAATGGCATGAATTTATTAAGCATAGATGTTCAAATTTGATATGTCCACCTTTGAGCTTATCTTTTTTGCTTTTTAATTTAATGAAATAAAAAAAAATTCAAAATATCGAAATTGTCCCTAGGTGAGTCGGCACTTCCATTTTAAAAGAAATTTTTTTTTCTCTCTTGTTCATTCACCATGGCCGAAATGTCTCTAAAATGGGTTCCAAAAATTTGTTTGAAGAATCCATGGAAAAACAAAGGAAAATTCAAGAAAAAAGGCTTAGGAAATTGAAGATTAAAGGTAATCTTAAATCTTCTTGAGCTTGAAATTAGTTTATTGTTTTCTTGAATTATTTGAATAGTTCTAGGGTTCCTTTTGTTTATGAAAATTGGGGTTTTAGGTTGTGGATGATGAAATGGAAGAATTAGTGCCTGTGTGAAATAGTTTTAGGCAATATTATTGTAATATTGTTTCAATTTGTTGTTGGACAACCTTGTTGCCATTCTAGAGTGTGATAGGCACTGTTATTATGCCTAGAATTTTTCTAGAGTTATTAATGTGTGGTGACTTTGAATTGGTGTTTGATTAATTAGATTAATATTGAAAGAATTGGATTTAAGCATGAAAATTGGTTATTGTTGCTTTCGGTTAAGATCTGATTTTTCTGGGCATTTGGTGATGATAATTATGTTTGATTAATAATTTGTATGTATTTTGGGTGTTTGAACAATTTCCGGAAATTATTTTCGAGTTGAAATAAGCGAAAACAGCCAAAAATGGCGTTAATGGGTGGCTTTTGAGCCAACCGGGTGACGGCTCTCCAAACAGTGAGTTCATCACTGTTCGGGCAGCCCATGAACTATCCCGACACTATTTGGGCTGACTTGGGCAGTCCTCATAAGTGTCAGGTGGTCGGTTAAGTCGAAAATGTGTTTTGCATCATTTTGTGAAAAACGGTTTTTGTAAAAGTTTCGCCAAGTTTCTATTGAATTTATGTCGTCATTTGATATCGAATAAATAGGTTTAGGTGAAATATGAATAAATTATTCATATTAGTTTTTGTGTTGGAGCTCAAAGCGCCAATTCCCCATTGTATTTCCTTGAAAATACTATTGTAAACGTTTTATTATGAATAAAATGAACAATTTCTATAATATAATATATCTTCTTATTTGTGATGAATGGTAATTATATCACCATTTTACACTCATTTAACTTAATATTTTGTATAGTTTCTTGCGTTTTGTGAATATTTTGATGAGTTTTGTGTTATTTTGTAGATAAATAAAGTTTCAGAACTCTCTGGAGGTGATTTGGGGCCAAAATAGTGAAAAACGGACAAAAGGGCAATTGGTAATGTTGTGCGTCGCGACGCCTAACGTGCGCCGATCTATGCTAACATGCGCCAGGTCCACATGTCAGAATCTGTGAAGCTTGACTTTGCTAACATGCGCTGTGCCACATGTCACCATCACAGCCGATCAGCTAACGTGCGTTGTGCCACGTGTCATCATCCAATGGTGCCTACAATCGCCATCGCCAAGTGTCACCATGTGTCACCCCACATGTCAGCCACGTCATCGCCATGTCAGTAGAAGACCGAGTCTACTTTTCCATGTCATCGCCATGTCATCATCAGCCAATCACAGCGTGCCACATGTCATCATTCTATGGTGCCGACAATCATGTGTCGCCACGTCAGCATAATCATTGAGTTGTCTGCCGCCTTCCCACGTGTCACCTTATCACTTTATCCATATTGCCACATGTCGTCACCTCCACTTTCCACGCCGTCAATCGCGCGTATCACGACGCGAGAAACCTACCGAGGTCTATAAATTGAGCTCGAAATTTCAATTTCAGATGTACCTTCCTCTCTGAATTCTCTGATGCAAATAGGGACTTTTCTATCTAGTTTTCTTTAAATTTCAGTTTTGTAATTAATTTTAATTACGTTTTGTAATAATAATTTACTTTCTATACTTTTTCAGCTTTTACTATTCAACATGAGGAGGTAACTTTCCACTACTAGGGTGAAAGGTAAAACTTTTATTACTGCTATATAGATAAATCTCCCTTAATTATAATATATTCACTATTTAAAATTTGACTTAATGAGGATACCGTTATATTGGCCAGTTAGTAATCATTTATAAACTGGTTTTAATCTGGCTAAATAAGGATACCGCATGGTTGGTCGGTTGGTAATTTCCACCTATATGGCTGGTTTATGGACTTAATTTGACTTATTCAGGTTACCGCCTATATGGCTGGTTGGTAATATCACACAAGTTAATATATTATATTAAAGGAGATATCTAAAATAGTAGTGATAAAAGTATATCCTCTAGCCCTAGCATTTTCTTTTATTGTAATTTTCTTTATTTACTTTTCAGCATTTTATGTATTATACTTTTAAGTTTTTACTAGCCCTAGTTATGTGTCGTAACTAAGTTAGTTATCTAGGGTTGTGATGAATTCTAATATGACCGATTTATAAGGGGTTATTTTGTAGTTTGGGTAATTTAAAGGTTTACTTATTAAGTCTTAAGCATAACGCGTCTTGTTAATTGGCCACTAATAAGATTGATCTGGTAAATCTAAAATAAACTTGACAAAGGAATTTTAGGTTTCAGCCTTAGAATTAATAGCCCACGATCTTCCTTGAGGATAGATAACCCTTTAATAGATTTCCTTACAGGATAGACATATACATGTCGGGCCGGAGTAGCCATAATTGGAACTTAAACTTAATGAATCCAGGTAATTTGGTTGACATAGACATATGGTTCAATTGGGTTAAACTGGGTATTTACGTCTTACCATCTACAGACGCTTTCGCATAATTTAGTGCTCCAGGTTAGTAAACCGATATATTACACAAACATGAAATAACCACTTCATCTTTTAAAAGATATTGGAAAGATTCACAACCCTAGATAGTTTCTTAATATTGAATTTTCTTAAACCTACTTTCGTGCAATTTTATTTACATGTTTTTAAATTCAAAATCTTCACCATTTCAAATCAATCAATCAACCTGTTAGATACTAGTAATCATTTGACCTCATAAAATTAATAGATTAGGTATTAAGTCCTCGTGGGATCGATACTTTTTATACTACTTGAACGATACGTGCGCTTGCATTATACGCGTGTGATTACGCACCGGTCAAGTTTTTGGCATCGTTGCCGGGGACTTATTTATCTTTCACTATTAGTTTTTGGGTTAAATACGTTACTTGTATCTAATTTTTTTTTAACTTATTGTTTTTGTTTTCTTGTGTTTCAAGTTCTCAGAAACTACATGAGACGAACCAGAATCTTTGAACTATGACCGCTTGACCCAGAAATTGAAAGAACCATCAGACAGTTCAGAAGGGAAAGGCGAGAAGGCCAAGAAGCAATTATCAACATGGAACCTGAACCTTTGGAGGTTGCACCACCAATACCCATTCGAGACAGAACCATTACGGTGGTAGACGACTTCAATTCTTATATTGTACTTCCTCTTTTACTAGCAAATACGTGTGACATCAAAACATGCATTCAGATGATTCAACAGTCAGTGCAATTTGGGGGGAAAACAACTGAAGATCCTAATACCCACATCAGCAATTTTATGGAAGTTTGTGGCACTTTCAATTACAACCGAGAAGCTTAAGAAGCAATGAGACTGTGGGTTTTTCCATACTCATTGAAGGACAGAGCTAAAGCTTGGCTACATTCACTACCAGCAGGTTCCATCACAACTTGGAACACTTTAGCCACCAAATTTCTTGCAAAGTACTTTCCACCAGCCAGAACTGGAAAGCTAAGGAATGACATCACATCCTTTTGTACAATAAGACTCAGAACTCTCTACGAAGCTTGGGAAAGGTACAAATATTTGCTCCGGAAATGTCCTCACCATGAGATTCCAAAATGGCTTCAAGTCCAAACTTTCTATAATGGACTTTATGGACTAATGAGAACCACAATTGATGCTGCTGGTGGAGAAGCTTTAATGGCTAAAGGAGAATATCAAGCCTGGGACCTAATCGAAGAAATAGCCAACAACAATTCCTTGTCGCCAACAGAAAGGAGCATGATTCAAAGAATTGCAGGAATTTATGAAGTTAGAGCCAATACAACAGTCAACGCCAAGTTGGATCAGATATATAAATTTATGGAGTCTCTCAGCACTCAAAGCAACATTGTAGCCACAAGTTCACCATATGGAGGAGCACCAGAACCAAACCAACTTGAAGAGACGGTGAATTATGTCAACAATTTCAACAGACAGGGGAACAATCCATTTTCCAACACCTACAACCCAGGGTGGAGGAATCATCCCAATTTTTCTTGGAGCAACAATTCAGGGCAAATAATTTTCCACCACCTGGATTCCAGCAACAGACCAAAATCCAGGAGTTTGAAAAAGAACTAGAAATGAAAGAATGGATTGCAGAGATGTTCAAAAAGCAACAAGCATTATATGATGCTATTTTTCAAAGCCAATCTGCTTCCATCAAAGCACTGGAAAATCAAATTGGAAAACTGGCCAATGCTCAGAGTTACAGACCACCAGGTACCCATCCTAGCAACACAGAGCCAAATCCAAGGAACATGGGAAAGAAGCAATGTCATGCCATCATGTTAAAAAGCGGCACTGAAATCAACAAAGATGTTGGAATCAAGGCAACAATTGAAGATATTCCAAAAGAAGAAAAACAACAGATGGAGGAAAAAGAAGCAAAGGAAAAAGAACGAGAAAGAATCACTCTACCTCCACATTTTCCACAGTGACTTCAGAAAAATAAACTGGACAAGCAGTTTGCTCGATTCTTGGAAATTTTCAAAAAACTGCACATCAACATTCCATTTGCAGAAGCCTTGGAACAAATGCCTAGCTATGAAAAATTCATGATAGACATTCTTTCACGAAAACGGAGATTGAGAGATTACGAGACAGTAGCATTGACAGAAGAATGCAGCGCCATCATTCAGAGGAAGCTTCCCCAAAGTTGAAAGATCCTGACAGTTTCACCATTCCTTGCGTCATAGGAGAACATAACTTTGGTAGGGCTTTGTGTGATTTAGGTGCGAGTGTTAACTTGATGCCTTTTTCTATTTTCAGGAAATTGCAGATTGGATAAACAATGCCAACTTCAGTCTCTCTACAACTTGCTGATCGAATGCTCGTATTTTCAAGAGGCGTAGTTGAGGATGTGCTGGTCAAGGTTGACAAATTCATTTTCCCAGCAGATTTTATTGTCCTTGATATGGAGGAAGGCGCAGACGTGCCAATCATCCTTGGGAGACTGTTCTTGGATATAGGTCGAACCATTATTGATGTACAAAAAAGAGAACTAACCATGAGGGTACATTACCAAGAAGTAACATTCAATGTATTCAAGGCCATAAATTTCACAGATGATGAAAATAAGGAAGAATGTTTCAGACTTGATGTGATACACAGTACCATTCAGAACTCCAATGCAATGCAAAGTTCTACTGACAACTTAAAACATGTCAATTGCCTGTGGAACCTGAAGATAAAACGTCTTTTGCACTGAAAAAGCCAATTCTTGAACATAAGAGAAAAAGTTCCACCAGCTCAACGAATTGGATGAATTTCACAATCAGCCTTTTGAGGATGCCAAATTGTACAAAGAAAAGGCAAGGAAAAGACATGATGAGAGGTTAGTGCGCATACAATTGGAACCAGGGCAGAAGGTACTGTTAAACAAATCAAGGGTGAAATTCTTCCCATGGAAGCCAAAATCACGGTGGTCAGGTCCATTTGTGATCACCAAGGTTTTACCAGACAGAGCAGTTGAGATACATGATCCTGACTCCAACAAAACATTCAAGGTTAACAGTCAGCGTGTCAAGCACTACTGGGGAGAATTATTTGAGCGACAAAAAGAAGTGTCATACTTTCAGATCCAGCATAACGTTCAGGCAGTCATGTCTATCTGACGACTTTAAACTTAGCTCTCACATGGAGGCAACCCATGCAATTTGTGTATATATTGTGATCTAGTGTGTTTTATTTTCGTGTGTTTAATTTTTACAGGTAAAGTCATTTCACATCTGCCTGGTTTTGGAAGAAGCACCTATGCAAAGAAACATAGAGCTATGCAAATGGGTGTTTGTTACAAATGTGCACGCTGGAATTGCAATACACGTTGTCGTTCCTTAGGAATGGTGTTTGATAATCGCGAAGACAAAATTAAATTCATTAGGGATGGCTTGAGTAATGAGTCTTTAGATGATATATCTTTGACTCTTGAGACGCATCCCAGTGGATATGTTCACATAGCCTTTCGAAAAATTACATACACAATTTCAAAAAGAAAAACAACAGTTAAGTCTCGGGAATCTGACTCAAAAAGACCATGTTTTCCAATTTATAAGAAAATTGGATGGGAAGCTTGTACCTGACGCATAGACGTCAATTAAACGGTAAATATTTGTAGATATTATATCTCTTTGTCTTTTCCTAATAATTGTGATTTGTTTTGTTATTTTCTTTTATTTTCTCTGACAGGATCCAGACCTTTTTTACTATCACGATTTATTTTACTGTTAACTAATAATTGTCATTTGGCATGTACTAGTGCTATTATTTTACTCACCCTTTTTAGGTGTTATAAATTCAACTCATCATTGCACTTTTGAAGACATCCATAGTAAAACATGGAAGCCACTTCAAGAAGACGAGTTGACAACATCCATGTGTTTTGCGGTACTAGTGTTGGTGTTAAGCCACAATACGTTGAAGCAACACATGAATTGGGTTGAGTCTTAGCTACAAGGAATATGCACTTAGTATATGACGGAGGCAATCTTAGACTTATGGGGATCGTTTCAAAAGATGTACATGAGGGAGACAGTCACGTTTTGGGAATCATCCCAAAACCCTTGGCAGAAGCAAATCTTATTCGACAATCAAATGGAGAGGAACTGATCGTGACATGTATGTCTGAACGATTGGTAGAAATGATTAATCGTGCTGATGCTTTTATTACTTTTCCAGGTGGCTTGGGTACATTGGAGGAAATTTTTACAGTGTTATCTTGGGTGAACCTGAACATACACCAGAAACCGCTTGGACTATACGTTGAAGGATTTTATGATTTTCTTTGTGTGTTCCTTGATGATGCCCGGAGAAATGGGTTCGTGTCAAAACCTTTAAAAGAACTCCTCTTCAGTGCCAGAACTGCTCCGGATCTAATTGACCAAATCTTAGCCTATTAACCACAAATTGACCCTATCCATTCAAAGATAAATTGGTCTGAGGACGATCGTGGTAAGAGGCGTCGGATTAATCTAGATCTTAACCATTAACTTTTCGTGTAGAATTTCAGTTAATCAGGTACTATCTTCTAAACAATTCTTCTACTGTTTAAGACATTGGGGACACTGTCTCATTTAGGTTTGGGGAAGGGAATTAGTTGATCAGTATCTTGTTTTTAGTTGTGTGTTGTTTTTTTTTAGTCCAAAATTTTTCGAAAAATATAAAAAAATGAAAATTTTTCAAAAATTATAAAAATATTTTGCGTTTTTGTTTTAATTTTGACTAAAAAGGTGAAATTTGTGAGAGATAGCTGTGTAAGGAATTCCCATTCCTGATACGTATTTCAACTCATTTTCGAAACAAGCTAATTTTTGTTTATTTCCTTTTGAATTATTTAATTTGTAAATTCTCCATAAAATTGAATAAAATGGATCTTCATATGATCAGTTGGCAAGTATTATCAACATGTATGGTAACATACGGACATGAGCTATAATTGAAAAGTTTGTAATATTCAGTGCTCTAGTTTAATTGGAGGAAGCATCTCAAAAAGTGATGGAGTAAAAAAAAAAAAATCGTCTGAGATCCGAGTTATTAAGTCCGTATGAGTGTTTTAACACCTAGTGCCCTAAAGCCAACTGGTTTGGGAGTCACTGGCCCAAAACTCGCTACATGGATCAATGATGTTGCAAAAATATATATATCTGAAGTCTGGGAAATTAAGTCCGTATGGGTGTCTTAACACCTGGTGCCCTAAAGCCAACTGGTTTGGGAGCCACCGACCCAACACTCGCTACATTGATGAAGTTATTGTATATAAATAAAAAAAATCAAAGAAAAAAATTCAGAAAAATGAGAAAAATTATTCCACTACTACAAAAAGGTGTGAATTCTGATAAAACTTTAGGACAAAAATATTACTCTCTTCTCAACTGCACTTATGACTGTTGTGGGCAAAAATGAGTTGTTTAATATTTTGTTGGATGTGTATATGGAGAATGGTAAATATAATCGGAGAATTTACTTATTCCGTAATTTAGAAAGAAACAAAACAACTAGTAACTTGGAGTAGATGTTTCACCTGATTAGTCACTAACTTCTTTGTTATCTTTTCTCTTGTCTTTTTGCTTTTGTGTGCATTAGTTTCACTACATTTTTACTTTTGTAAAATGTTTGTTGGTATCATTGTTGTAAACCCTCACGAGACTACAACTCGTTCACTAGGGACACCTAGGGTTTAAAACCTTGTTGCATAGCTAAATGTAACAGTAATCCCTACGAAGGTGGCTTAGTTAAATTTTATTTTAAAGATGTTTATGTTATTTTATTCTGTGTTTTGCTCGAGGACTAGCAAAATATTAGGTTTGGGGGTGTGATGAGTGGTAATTATATCACTATTCCCCACTTATTTAACTTAATATTTTGTATAGTTTCTTGAGTTTTGTGAATATTTTGATGTGTTTTGTGTTATTTTGTTGATAAATAAAGTTTTAGGACTCTCTAGAGGTGATTTGGGGCCAAAACAGTGAAAAACGGATAAAAGGGCAATTTAGTAATTTTGCACGTCGCGACGCCTAACGTGCGCCGATCCATGCTAACATGCGTCGGGTCCACATGTCAGAATCTGTGAAGTTTGACTTTGCTAACATGCGATGTGCCACATGTCACCATTACAGCCGATCTGCTAATGTGCGTCGTGCCACGTGTCATCATCCAATGGTGCCGACAATGGCCATCGCCATGAATCACCATGTGTCACCCCATGTGTCAGCCACGTCATCACCATGTCAGGAGAAGACCGAGTCAACTTTGCCACATCATCGCCACGTTATCATCAGCCAATCACAGCGTGCTACGTGTCATCATTCTTTGGTGCCGAAAATCACTATCGCCACGTGTCGCCACGTCATCGCCACGTCAGCATAATCATTAAGTTTGCAACCGCCTTGCCACGTGTCACCTTATCACCTTATCCATATTGCCACGTGTCGTCACCTCCGCATTCCACGCCGTCAATCACGCGCGTCGCGACGCGAGAAGCCTACCGAGGTCTATAAATTGAGCTCGAAATTTCAATTTCAGATGTACCTTCCTCTCTGAATTCTCTGATGTAAATAGGGAGTTTTCTATCTAGTTTTCTTTAAATTTCAGTTTTGTAATTAATTTTAATTACGTTCTGTAATAATAATTTACTTTCTTTACTTTTTCAGTTTTTACTATTCAACATGAGGAGGTAACTTTCCACTGCTAGGGTGAAAGGTAAAACTTTTATTACTGCTATATAGATAAATCTCCCTTAATTATAATATATTCACTATTTAAAATTTGACTTAATGAGGATACCGTTATATTGGCCGGTTGGTAATCATTTATAAACTGGTTTTAATCTGACTAAGCAAGGATACCGCATGGTTGGTCGGTTGGTAATTTCCACCTATATGGCTGGTTTATGGACTTAATTTGACTTATTCAGGTTACCGCCTATATGGCTGGTTGGTAATATCACACAAGTTAATATATTATATTAAGGGAGATATCTAAAATAGTAGTGATAAAAGTAGATCCTCTAGCCCTAGCATTTTCTTTTATTGTAATTTTCTTTATTTACTTTTCAGCATTTTATGTATTTTACTTTTAAGTTCTTACTAGCCCTAGTTATGTGTCGTAACTAAGTTAGTTATCTAGGGTTGTGATGAATTCTAATATCACCAGTTTATAAAGGGTTATTTTGTAGTTTGGGTAATTTAAAGGTTTACTTATTAAGTCTTAAGTATAATGCGTCTTGTTAATTGGCCACTAATAAGATTGATCTGGTAAATCTAAAATAAACTTGACAAATGAATTTTAGGTTTCAGCCTTAGACTTAATAGCCCACGATCTTCCTTGAGGATAGATAACCCTTTTAATAGATTTTCTTACAGGATAGACATATACATGTCGGGCGGGGGTAGCCATAATTGAAACTTAAACTTAATGAATCCAGGTAATTTGGTTGACATAGACATATGGTTCAATTGGGTTAAACTGGGTATTTATGTCTGACCATCGACAGAGGCTTTCGCATAATTTAGTGTTTCAGGTTAGTAAACCGATATATTACACAAACCTGAAATAACCACTTCATCTTTTAAAAGATATTGGAAAGATTCACAACCCTAGATAGTTTCTTAATATTGAATTTTCTTAAACCTACTTTCGTGCAATTTTATTTAGTTGTTTTTAAATTCAAAATCTTCACCATTTCAAATCAATCAATCAACCTGTTAGATACAAGTAATCATTTGACCTCATAAAATTAATAGATTATGTATTAAGTCCTCGTGGGATCGATACTTTTTATACTACTTGAACGATATGTGCGCTTGCATTATACGCGTGTGATTACGCACCGGTCAATATGGTAAAGACGTAATAGACTTTAGGATGATTAGTCATGATGCTGTTGAAAAAGTGTCGCAACTGACATTGAGTTGCATTATGACGTTGTCATTCTCAGACAGTTCTTGGTCAAAGTTTACACTACTTGGTCAGTAAAGTAAACCTGTTAAGACCGGTACATGTCGTATACTGGAATATATGATTCCAATGGTTTCTCAATGGACCATGAGTCTTGGGGACTCGTATAGACGTGTAGGTGTTTATAGCGGATAAATACTGAACGACTCACCGAAGATTCTTAATGGATGGTACACCAACGTCAATAAGAGTCTTCTCGTGTTGAATAGCATTTGTGATTCTTCGACTTGAGATACCACTCTAGGCACATAAGATATCTTCCACACTTAGATGGAAGTCACATCACTGATCTATTTAAATCAGACCTCCGCCTGTTCGTTGGGTGTGGATAGATCCTCAGGTTGTCCTGTATGTGTCGAGAAAGGATCCGTCAGTTCTGTGTACAGAGCATAGGTAGTCCATATATGTTTAGCAATCAGATAAAACCCATGGGGCCCATGGTACACTTTGGAAGTTAGTTCTAAGTGTTCTTTTTGAGATTGGTAATAGAGACGTCGACGGGATAGTCCCTATAGAGATTTGACGTTTACATCTATATCTCTGGGATATATCCGGATACCTGTGACGGAGGAATTATACATTTTCCATGACCTCAACCTGTATGATTCAGCGAGTTTATCTGTGGTCGTCATAATTTACGGGTGGGTAAATTATGGACACGAAATTGGATTTCGTGACGGATATGTCTGAATCTAGAGAGTCTCACTAATGAAATATACTCGTAGAGCACTAGGGCAACATTTATGAATAATACTGATTATTTATAAATCGTTTAAAGGTTAAACAAAAATTACATGTGAAGGGACCAAATAGAAATTTCCTAATTTTTGTGTATTTACATTTAATGATAGATTTTATCAAATTCACATTAATTAATTGTCAAATTGAGATATTTGACTAATATCATAAATATATATATATATATGTATTTGATATTTAATGTAAATATAATACATATATTTAATATATTTGTATTTAAATAATTATTTAAATTTTTAATTTTAAATAATTAAATTAATTAAAATATAAATATCTTAAGTTTTGATATTTTATTAAATGACTTTAGTTACAATTGTTGACTTGTTTAATTTCATTAAAGTGTTAATGATTTCAAATGCAAGTTGA
This sequence comes from Zanthoxylum bungeanum, assembly GCA_019454045.1. Lineage (NCBI taxonomy): Eukaryota > Viridiplantae > Streptophyta > Magnoliopsida > Sapindales > Rutaceae > Zanthoxylum > Zanthoxylum bungeanum. The sequence goes on along the minus strand of SKCR01054219.1, from coordinate 3,543 downwards.
CAAGTTGGCTTTAATGAAACAAATTGAAAAATATCTAGATATTTACTTATCACAAAATTCGGCCAAGGCCAATAGTGTAGGTATATATTATTTTGTTTCATTTTAGGGTTTCATAAGTTCATAAGTAACAAAAATAAACACAAAAGAGTTGAGAGAAAAATCTTGAAGGCAAAAGGAAGAAAGCTTAGAAATCTTGATTTTTGTAAATTTTTCTTTAAAGCTTTCAACATGAAATATGTTTCTAACATGCTTAGCTTCATCTTGTGTTGCTTTGATGTTGTCTATTTACTTGTAGTTTGTGTTTTGATGGGTTGTGAACTTCAATGAAAGATGTATGTGTTGGAGTTCAATCAAGTCCACAAGATCACAAACAATGCATAAAAAACGAGATATGAACACATCAAAGGAGGTGGCGGAATCAACTCACATTGAATTCGGTTTTGATGGATGAAGAACAAAGGTGCGTTTTTGAGCTCCCTCCAAGCTCGGCAATGGCTTCCAAATGCAGTGGGCTGTGCGGTTTTGGGCGTGTAGATCTCCACCATTTTCGGCCATTGAAGACCACCATTGAAGCTCCAAGCTTCAAGCTTCCTTGCTCAAGAAGATGCTTCCCTATCACCTATGTATGCTCAAGGTGTGCTAGCACTCGATTTTTGCCACAAAATCATTATCTTGCTTCTCCATTTTCGGCAGAAAACAGAACAAAGGAAGAAGATAATCGGTCAAGGAGACCGTGAGAAGAGAGAAGAGGTTTTGGCTCTCTTTTGTCTAAAACCGTGAAGACCAAAAGAAGTGAGAGAGTGTCACATGAATCTAGTCTCAATTGTGGGCCAAAAACGTGAACAAGCAAAAACCAAATAAGTGAGTCACGTGAATGGCACAAAGAATTTGCCCAAAAACCGTGTACTACACATGGTCCAAGAGAGAGAAAAGATTTATTATATACTTATATCTTTATTCCATTTACCAAGTAAATGAATAAAATATATATACAAAAGTCCTATCAACTTTCCAACAATCACCTTTCTTTATTCACATCATGTCACTTTAATAAAGTGACAACATGTCATATCACATCACTCAAAGTGACAATTGATTTGACGCTTGATGTGACTCGCGTGCCGCGTTCGAATTCGAAATGCGAACGCGCTCGCAATCACTCTCGGGCTCGGGTCCGCTAATTCCAAATTAACGAATTTTCCGTCGCGTCGTAATTAAATGATTACGCCTAGCGAATTCACTATTCACGTCGCTAACGAATTAATTCTAAATTAATTCGTTCGCCCGAATTAAAATCTAATTTTAATTCCGCGTCGAAATCCAATTTCTTATAATATATCGAATATATTATTTTTATCGATTAATTCCAAATTAATCGTTCTCTCTCTTTATTAATATTTTATCCCAGATAAAATATCTCCGCAATTAATCCCAGATTAATTTTCTCTCTCATCGAATTAATCCCAGATTAATTATATCTCTCTCTCTTCTAATTAATCCCAGATTAATCAAAGTGCGAGTCATACGTCATCGGTGAATCTTCAGGAAGCGACCCATGAGATCTCCGGATATGTTGGCAGTAAATACGATCGTCGGACTGTCCGAACACGTAAGTACCTCGTATCTACGTTTATATCGATTTACAAGACAAGGTTGGCTTCTAGCAAAGCGCCATGCCTACCCAATTCTCCAGAAATATTCTTACAGGAATATATAGATCTGTATCAAGCGTAGTATACCGTAGTATTGTGTATATCGGCCCAGTATCGGATAATCACGTGCTAGGGCTGGGGCTGGATAAGTGTCTGCCCCGTCCGAAACACATGTCGGATGTCTGGTAACATAGTCTCTATAATCGGATATACATGACCTGGTCACAATATCCCGATTGGTTGCGCAACACTCAAGAGCACTAGTACCGTATCCTGCGTGACATCATCTCCAAATGACTGAAGTGACACTTCCATCTTGACATCACACCCAATACACTACGACTCTCTGATAAACCCAGAAATGGTGTACACAGAACCAGTTAAAGCCCCCTACCACCAAGACCAAAGTTTATCGATTATCGTAAGTATTAGCGATGCAAGTCTCAGGTTAAGACTATACACACCTACCTCGATTTCGGCCTCCCATAGACACATAGTCATAATACCAATGGGATTCCGAGGGGTCTATCCAGAGCGAAGCTGTTTCCCGTACCATCGGTGAAACACGACCTCCTATCGCACTTGCATAAGTATCCAATACTTATATATATGAGAACTATGCCGTTGTGCCCTCACAAACGCGCACAAGTGCAATACTAGCCTATTCCGCATTATCGATGTCCAGTCTCGATAATACTACGGCTAGGGATATTTAATGATTAAACCTTCGGGACTGATACTGTCTCATATCATTCTCAGTCCAGGTACTAATCATAGGGACCTCTCTTCATTTATATATCTATGGTGATCTAATCACAAATGATGAGAGTGCAATTTCCTTGTCACATAGTTAATTTGCTACAACAACACAATGATCTGTGCAAATAGTGACGCTATGGGTCATTTTGTCCAACAATCTCCCCTTGGCACATAGCCAGTCACTCAAGTGTCCCACACCTGAACTATGTACGGTTCGCTCAAATTGCTGAGGAAAGGTTTTCGTCAACGGATTTGCTTAATTATCGTCTGACGCGATTTACACGATCATCACATCGCCACGATGTATGATCCGAACGAATCAGATGATATAGAAGTATATATCTGGATCGTCGATGAGACCTTTAATTCTTTAGCCTGTGCTGACGCCTAGCTCAGCTGCTAACAGAACTATATCTAATCTAATTAGATTTATTATCGATCCAAATGGCTTCTATTGCTGCCTCAGCTGCAGCAATAATCCGCATTTGTTGTAATCCGGCAACAGTTATCTTGCTCGGAAGATTTCCAGCTTACTGTCCCAGTGTTCAATCTTTATAGTACCGCAGTATTTACCGGTTTGGAAACTTGCAGCAGCAGTGATGATCCAGTCACTTCAAGTTCTCCATCTCCATAGTTTAAGACAACATCTTTAGTTCTCTCAGATACTAACAGATGTTCTTAATCTTCAATCCAGTGACTATCACTTGGATTGACCCGATTGTGACTCCATATGCTCAAAGCGTATGAGACACCAATACAAGTACATTTTAAATCTACAATTTCTCAGAGAGTGTTACCAACTCCAAATCTAGCCCAGTAGATCTTTATTCCTTGAATAAAGGTTGTTACTCCCCAGAATTCTACGGAGAATTTCTTATGAAAGCCAAGCTTTCACCGATTGTTTTATGAGAATTTCATTGTCAGTGCCCTCTCCCACTAGCCTCCTTATATACACAAGAATTATTTCGTTTTGAGTCAAATCATAAACTATTATGATTATTTCAAAACGTCAGTTCCAAGAACCCTATGCTTGCTTCAATCCAAACATGGATTGAATAATCCGCAAACCTTGTTTGTCGGTTATACAAATCGTCAGAATGTTGTAAACATTCTCCAAAAGGTTTCCTTTTCA
>SKCR01054218.1:0-36717 GCA_019454045.1 Zanthoxylum bungeanum | reverse complement strand
ATGGTTATGGTGGCTTAACGTAGTGAACCAGGTAATCTCATCTGCTTTCTTCTTTGGTATCCACCGGTTCTTATGACATGAAAAAGATAGCTTGGCAGGTTGTGGCAGTTTATCCATAGATGGTCCCCCAAGATATGTAGATTGTCTCCCAATTGGAAATTCGGACTGCACATTCGCAAAATTGACTCGGCCTCCTTTTTGACTTCCAGGATCATCTCCAAGTGAGCACTGACTTTTCTTTTCCTCTTTTTACGGCGCTTTGAGATTGGTTTCAGGTTTTCGCATGGCTGCACTATGCTCGTAGGTTGCTGAAATATTGATTCACCCTGTCTGGTTTCAACTCCATTCTCTACTATATCTACCCTGTGACATTCTGTATCACCTTGAGGACTCGGCATGGCTCTGAAAACACTGAAGGTGATTTCTTCATATTGACCTCTCATTATCAATTCACCTTTGTTCTCTTTTTATGTTACTGTTTCCTCATGAAATATCATTTCATATTCTTTACTTCCTAAGTCCTGAGAGGTGTCTTTAAACTTTTTTCTGCTCCTACATGTTATAATTTGACTTTGCTCTTTGGGGTTGACTTCAGTATTACTATGAAACACCCATTCCTGTTGATTTGCCATGGAATAAACAAGAAACCCAATTTGCGCTTCTAAAGATTCTAATTGCCTCTATCTTGCCCATTCGTGTCTCGATGTTATCCAGCCTGACTCATTCTTCTCAAACCTCTCTGAAGCTGTAGCTACAACACGTGCTCATGAGGTCTTCTAAGGAAGTTTTCTGCTCAACTCTTGGATAATTGAAGCCAGAGAAGGTTGCAAAATGTTTTCCATATCAGCATATGAAAATTCTGATGATAATAGTTAGGCATAAGACTGTCTCTATAGTTGTTGAAGTTCCGATTGTTAACATACTGTACTTGTTCAAATCCTGATCCTCTGTTCGATAAAAGCATTCCATTAGCAGAAGCAGCTTCAATAGACGGTTGGCCCATTTGATTTGTCAATACTGCTAGATGAGTCGTGATGGAGGATACTTGAGCTATCAGTGCACTAACAGGATCTGCCATTGCTTCTTTTCAAACTCACCTCGTAAGAAAAAAAAAAATAAATAAAATAAAATAAAATAAAATAAAAAATAAGAAATAAATAACAAACTAAACTAAAGACAAAAATAAGGAAATAAAAATATAAAATAAAAAAATAAAATAAAACTAAAAATAAAATTCTAAATTAAAGCTAAAATTACTTGGTAGTAGTATTAATGTGAATTAAACAAACACCCCGGCAACGGCGCCAAAAACTTGTTGTGATATATTTTATATCGTACACGCAAGTGTACGGTGTCAAGTTTTAGTATAAATCAGTGAAAGAGTGTCGAACCCACAGGGATTGCGTTAATTCACATTAAGTACTACAATTGATAATCCTAACTTTATTTAGACGACAAATAATAAAGATTTTTAATAAATAAATAAAATATAAAAATAATAAAATAGGAGGAACTAATACGATAGAGATTCTGGATCCTGATTTCACCTAGCTGTCACTTATGTATTTGTTATGCCAATTAATCTTTGTTCAGTTATATTATTTATAAGTCAAGATTCCGAAATTATCCACTCCCTCTTTCGAGTGTCGAGTGAAAATATCATTAACTATAGACTTCGATATCTCTATAAAAATCCAATAGTTAAAAACTCATTACGATTTGTGATTCTATATTAACGACTTCAAAGGACTACAGATTCTCTCGAACTCTATAAAACCCTAGGTCATATTCTCTAGATCTATTCAAAATCCCCTCTCTCGAGTGATAGATTCTAAATATATATCATCTTCAATTGTGGCCAACAATCAAGAAGTATTAAACTCAAAAGAATATAAATAAATTAATAAAACTTCATAACAAAATTGATAAACAAAATACAGGGTTCAAGCATTAGTTTACATCATTCTCCAGAATTAAGGAGTTAGTTCATGACAATAAAATAAAATAATGAATAATAAGTCATGAATCTAATGGAAATCATTAGAGTTCTAAGAAAGAAATAAGAAGATATACCTGAATTGAATCTCTTCTTCTCCGGATATTACAACCCTTGTCTCCTCTTTTCGCTCTTCAATCCTCTCCTTGATCTCTAAAAATATTATTTTTGTGTTTTTGTGCAGTGTATTAGCCTCCCCTTAATTCTGGAGGAACTGTTATATTTATAGTGGAGTCTGGGAGTCATTAGGTATCATTAGGGATCTTAAAAACCCTAAAAATCACAAATCCTGGAACGCGCCTGCCTGTTTTATTTCCCCGCAGCGTCTCAGCTCATCAAGTTGGCGCCACGGCGCTTGTCTCTCTGGAATATGTATGGGCGTGAAGGCTTGAGGCGCTGCAGCGCTTCTTCATTCTTTTTAATCTATTTTTCACGTGAACACATGCACTTTGCTTTCTTCATTCTTTTAAATAACAAGGGGGACCCATTCTGAAAGGTTCTTCTTCCTCTTCTGCTTTTCCCCATCTTACTAATCATAATGAAGGGGCAGGCAATCGGTCAAAGGGTCGGAATTCCGGCAAACACCAAGAAGTATCCATTCTTAACACAAAGAACCCGCCGGCTTTTAGAGAATCTTTCCTCTGAAATTATGCACGATTTACTGGGGTTGTCTTCCTTTCTTGGGAGTTAAGCGATGAGTTGGGTAAGCTTCCTAAGGGTATGGCTTCTCCGGGGCGACTAAGGACACACCCGATCGGTAAAACGGGTCTCCTTTAGTACAATCTCCTCCGCCGGGTCTATCCCGTACGGTTGTTTTCAAAAAGTTGAAGATAATGGCTTCTTTGGAGAGCCGGGTGTAGACTGCACTTTAATAGCTTTAAAATCTCCACTTTAAGAGATCCTTTCCAACAAATCAAAGTGGTTTAGCGCGGTTGATAGAGCTCACTTCTTTCTATCGCCCCTTCCTTTTCCATGTGCACTCGCAGAGCTGAGTAATTATCTTCATAATCACTTGAAAGTCGATCGAAGACAGGGTGTGAATTACCACTCTTCACCAAGCTTATCAACGAGACCATTAATTCTTTAGCCTGCGCTGTAGCCTAGCTAAGCTGCTAACAGAACTATATCTAATCTAATTAGATTATTATCAATCCAGAAGGCTTCTATTGCTGCCTCAGTTGCAGCAATGTTCCACTTTTGTTGTTTATTCGGGAACAGTATCTTGCTTGGAAGATTTCCAGCTCACTGTTCCGTTATTCAAACTTTATAGTACTATTTTTACGACTTATAGTCGTTTTTATCGGTTAGGAAACTTGCAGCAGTGATCCCAGTCACTTCAAGTTCTCATTCTCTATAGTATAAGACAACATCCTTAGTTCCTCTAAGATACTAAAGGATGTTCTTAACATCAATCCAATGACTATCACTTGGATTGGCCCAATTGTGAATCCATATACTCAAAGCGTATGAGACACCAGGTCGCGTACATTTATTTCAATGTACGAGTTCTCGGAGAGTGTTAACAACTTTAAATCTATCTCAGTAGATCTTTATTCTTAGAATAAAGGTTGTTTCTCCCAAGAATTCTACGGAGAATTTTATTATAAAAGCCAAGTTTTCACCGATTATATTTATGGGAATATCATTTCCAAGAAATGACATGTCATTATTACTTAGGACTTTCACTGTCAGTGCGCTCCCACTAACCTCCTTATATACACAAGAATCATTTTCGTTTTGAATTAAATCATACACCATTATGATTACATCAAAACAATAATTCCAAGAACGCTATGCTTGCTTCAATCCATCCATGGATCGATCAACCTGCAAACCTTGTTTGCGTATTTTGGTACGACAAAACCGTTAGGATGTTGAAAACATCCTCCGAAAGGTTTCCATTAAGGAAAGCGATTTTGGAATTCAGCTGCCATATTTCATGAATGAAACATGTAGCATTAGCAAGCATTATCCAAATGGATTTAACAATGGCAACAGGTAAAAGGTTTCGTCGTAATCGACACAATGTTGATAAAGATACCTTTTCGCTACAAGCCTAGCTAAAAACCTTAAAGTATTAACATAAAAACTGCATCCATAATTCTTTAAATTAATCACACAAGACTACACTAAAACTCACACAAAACTTGGAACAGTCCGTTGAAACGTCAAAACAGGTGACCTGAACAGTGAGCAGCAAAACAGAGGCCGAACAGTAGCAGAACAGAGTCCAAACAGCAAGCAAAATAGCAAAGCAGTGAGCTAGGACGCTAAACCAGTGAACCGGAGAAGTTAAGGAGCTGTACCCTTCCGACGTCCGTGAAACACAAGCCTGAAAGTTGGCAAAAAGGTTAGACCTGAGGGTATCTTTCACATTCGTTTTTTGTATTATTTATTAAATATTGCTTGCATGATTGTCATGTTGAAATGCATGTTGTGGCCCTTGAGTAGATAGATATGCATGAATTATGAGATGTTGTATGTTGTGGCTGTGGAATAAAATGAGAGATGTGTCAACTCTCGCGGTATATCGGATGGAAACCCGGACATAAATTTCATAGCCGATTCCGAATGTACCCGGGACACAACTCCACGTACCGCTTGAGTAAACGGCACCCTCTTTTGTTTTGTGTTGCTTTGGTTTACTTATTTTTCGTCACTTGAATGCTGTATGTTGCTTATTTATGCATGATTCAATCGAGCGCATGGGCTTAGTAAGTGGAATGAAAGATCCCCTATGGGAGGGGTTAAAGCCCTTTACCACGATGCTTTGCCGCGCCGGTTGATGTGTGTTCGGTTGAATGCAAGATACGTTCAATCGGGCATACTAAGTCTGATATTATTGTGTTTAATTCTTTGTATGCATGACTCAATCGAGTGCATGGGCTTAGTAAGTGGAATGAAAGATCCCCTATGGGGAGGGGTTAAAGCCCTTTACCACGATGCTTTGCTGCGCCGGTTGATATGTGTTCGGTTGGATGTAAGATGTGTTCAATCGGGCATACTTAGTTTGATATGATTGTCTTTATGTTTTATGCATGGTTCAATCAAGTGCATGGGCTTTAGTAAGTGGAATGAAAGATCCTCTATGGGGAGGGGTTAAAGCCCTTTACCACGATGCTTTGCCGCGCCGGTTGATGTGTGTTCGGTTGGATGTAAGATGTGTTCAATCGGGCATACTTAGTTTGATGTGATTGTCTTTATGTTTGTATGCATGATGTGATCGAGCGCATGGGCTTAGTAAGTGCGATGAGAGGTCCTCTAATTGAAGAGGTTAAAATCCTTTACCACGATGCTTCGACGCGCCTCGCATTGTACTATTCGCCATTTATGTATTGCGTCCCATTTCATGCATCAGGTCTGTTCCCGTTCGAACGCGTTTACGAACGCAACTCGAACGCGCAAGCATTTTGCCTTATCATGCATCAGGTCCCATTTCCGTTCGAACGCGTTCACGAAAGCCATACGAATGTGAGTATTCTGTTTCATTTCCGTTCGAACGCGTTCACAAACGCCATACGAATGTGAGCATTCTGTTTCATTTCCGTTCGAACGCATTTACGAACGCTACTCGAACGAGAACCTTCTGTTTACCATTCGAACGCGTTTACGAACGCTGCACGAACGCCCACGGTAAACAGATCCTCTTGCATCACATTACGACATGTCCATCTTAGCACATAGTTATCCCTTTTTTACGTTATGCATTGGTATTACCTCTCTAGTTGTCTATTTCTGTTATGCGCTTAAATATCTTTTCTTAACATGCATGTTAGTAAGAATGCTATTTGTTTGCGCTTCTGTGTCCACCAATGCGTTCATTAACTTGTATGCTTGCCGTATGATAATCCTTATGTATGCAAATTGAGACATAGATTACATGCAAATAGGCTGTATGCAAATTCGAATATGTGTTACATATAAATTTAGATGAACTTGTTGATGTATGTATGTGGATTTAGAAGCATGATATTCTTAGAAATAAGTGTTACTTAAGCCTGATTAAATTATTATATAAATCCTTTCATTACAAGTGGCATAAGTAAGGGACCATTCCGAACCCAACGGTTTGAGGTCTTCCCTTGCGAGGGGTGAGTGCGGCCTTAAATCTTTGTCCCGGTTCACACCGGGTGGCGACTCCATTATTCTCCGGTTTAGTCCCCTGTGGCTATTCCGTACTCCCGACCGGGCCGCGAGCCCGGGACAACATGCGTCGCCCCAGTTCCTGTGTTCCCACAGTCTGGCGACTCCACTGGGGATAGAGAATCGGCCCCGAAATATTGTCTTGTGATGTTTGGATTTATGTTTTAATTGACCTGTCTATAGTGGATAAAGTGAGGGTTTAATCAAAGGCATTTTGAGGCTAGGTAATGGTTTGGTGTCTTCCTTCATTCACTACCTTTCTAGAAGGAAAAGCTGTGAAGGCACCTAGATAGCCATCTACTCGTAGCCTATTGTGATGGACTAATTTGGAGGACTCGTTGTTTATTCCTGACACCAAGCGATAAGAGCCTAAGAGGCTGGGTATTTAAGTGAGCTCGCTCCACCTTCCCTCTGGGGAATCTACAACGGGAAATCCATTTGACAGTCCGTCACACACCATAGCTCATTGGCATGTACCTTAGTGTATAAAAAAGGGTGCGCTCACTTGGTTGCTCGAACCCTTGAGTGGGGAGACCTAGTTGTGGGCCATCCTTCGCCGGTGAGAGCCTTTGTCTATACTCTTGCTAACCCCCCATAGACCGGGTTGGCTAAAGTAACAATTATTTCCTTGAATATGTGCTTGTGGACCATCCTCATTTGGATGCAGTTGGACTATTGTCAGAAATGCGGGCTTGCTGGGCCATTTAAACTTGGGGCAAGTTCGCACCTTATGACTATTAGGCCAAAAGCTTCTGAAATGTTGATAGGCCATTATTGTAGAAATTATTATGTCATGTTTGCATCATCTTTCTTCTATGCTTGTGTTTGGGAACATCGTTGTTTGGATCCATTTGGACCATTTATCATGGGATATGGGCTTGTTGGGCCATTTAAACTGGGACAAGAACGTATTTCATGACTATTGGGCCAAAGGCTTCTAAGTGATTGATGGGCCACTTTGTGATTGTGTTCGGAACGTTACCATTTGGGTTTAGTCGGGCACCTTGTCATGAGATGTGAACTCATTGGGCCATTTAAACTGGGATGGGTTCACTCCTATGACAATTAGCCCGAAAGATTCTAAAATGATAACGGGCCGATTTGTTTGAGAGTTTAATTGATTTAGTATGTTATATATGTTACATGCACCTCATCCATACATATATCATGTTAACACTATCTATGTCTCAAAAAGACATCATAGATACCGTTTGGGTTAGAGAAGGGACAAGACTCACTAAAAGAATAAGTATGAGTGAATCCGATAATGAGGTGTCCTATGGATCAGTTAGAGAACAGTCTCGCCAAGATCACTGAACAGTTGCAAGCTTTGACTACTGCTATGGCTGGTATAGCTGGGTCTCGTGCCGGGGTTAATTCTGGGGATGTGAGGCAAGAGGAATCTCCGAACAGATTGGGGATGATACCCCCGCTTTTGATGATGATATGGCAGAGTATGCAGCAGGCAGAGTATCTGGGTCTCAGGCAGAGTTACACAAACTTCGGGATCAGGTTGAGTCGGTTACCCGCAAGATGAGGGGTAAGAATGATGATCTGCTGGATTATGACACACTGACTTTCGAGGAACAGTTGCCAGCACAGTTCAAGATGCCTGATATGGCTAAGTTTAACGGGAATGGGGATCCAAGGGTGCATCTCCGACAGTTTGTATCAGTCATGAGTTCAGTTGGCCTGTCTCAGCGCCAAGTGCAGAAAATGTTTGGAATGTCGCTCGAGGGAGCTCCCGTGGTGTGGTACCACAGTTTGGAAAGAAAGTGAAGGAAGATTGGAGGGAGTTGGCTGATGCTTTCCTGAAGCAGTATGTCACTGACCTAGAGATCGATCTGTCACTCCGCGATCTGGAGAATGTTAAGCAGAAATCGGAGGAGAGTTTTAAGGAGTACGTGGACCATGGAGGGGTCAGTTGTTGAAAATGCAGACTAGGCCCTCGGAGAAGGATCAGATTAAAATGATCATCAAGGGCACCAAGCCCTCCATTTACAGCAAGTTGAGGAGGATGACCTCCATGATTGCAGACTTTCGGCAGTTGAGGGAAACTGTCATGGATATTGAGGAAGAAGAGGCCGAGAATAGAAAATTCTATGGTCTGAACAGGAGGCCCATTGGGGAACATCGGGAGCAAAGCCCGTTTCTGCTGAGATTGCCGCTATCCGGAACCGACAGTTTTCCAACTTGGGAAGCCCTGTCCAAGGTGCTAGAGAAACTGAAGAGGCAAGGGCTCTTAAAACCCTTGGAAGCCAAACCATTACCCAATCCCCTACCATCACATTATAACCTAAACCTTTACTGTCACTTTCACCAACAAAAGGGCCATGACACTGACAATTGCGCCCGACTCCCCATGAAATCCAAGACCTGATAGACTCCAAGAAAATACCTGACCCAGAAACAGAACAGCCTGACACACACAGAAAACCCATACCCACCATTACCGCGCCGTACCGCCACCAGCCTATATGATCAATTCTGGCCTCCCAGAAGACCTTGTCCTAAAATCCTTCCACCTCAAGCCTTTTGCCTGGAATCTGGGATAGTACTAGTGAAGATGAGACTGAGCAGGGGAAAAACTTTTGGCTTGATTTCTCTAGCAGTGATGAGGAAGAAGTAAGGGGAATGACGCGCAGTGGTCGTTTTACAATGATATGGCGAGAAGGGTAAGGAAGTTTTGACAGATGGTAGGGAAGTGGTTGAGACTGCAGAAAATACTGAGGGGGATATAGTGTTGAAGCAATTGAGGAAGACTAGAGCACAAGTGAGTATCTGGGAACTGTTATGTGCTTCTCGAGAGCATAGGCAGGCCATGGTTGAGGCCTTGAGCAAAATTGTGGTACCGGAAGACGCCAACCCTGCAATGTTTGTTGGGTCAGTTCAGAAAGAAGCTTTGCAGATATCTTTTTCTGAGGATGAACTCCCGCCGGAAGGGAGAAATCATAATAGGCCTCTATTTATCAGGGCCGAAGTGAGGGGCAAGAAAACTTCATGTGTGATGGTGGATGACGGTTCGTCCATCAATGTGTGCCCGTTGAAAATTCTGGCAAGATTGGGTATGAAAGCAACAGACTTGGACCCCTCCAGTATGACTATTAAGGCTTATGATGACAGTAAAAGGGGAGTTGAGGGTACCTTTGTGGCTATGGTCAAGGTAGGCCCTATTGAAGATGAAGTCGAGTTTACAGTGCTGGACATCCCAGCCACTTTTGCCTTATTGTTGGGAAGGCCTTGGTTTCACAAACTTGGGGGTGCCTTCCACTTTGCATCAGATGATCAAGTTCCCGTATGAGGGAGAAGTTGTTACTATCCGGGCTGAGGTAGATAATGTCGTGGCTGCCTTGGAGATACAACCTTTCACAAGGTTTCAGGTTCAGCTACTTTTGAGGAATGGGTGGATCCTAGGGTGGCTAGGATCATGAGAAAAATGAAGTTTGAACCGGGTGAAGGTTCAAAGTTGCCAGATTTCAGAGGACAGACCACTCGGAAAGGTTTGGGGTACAAGTCTGATGAAGAAAAGCCAAAGGTCAAGAAAAAGGCCTGAAACTGATGGAATGTTTTGTGAAAGCTTCAGGATATCAAGGGGAGCCTGAACCTGTGGAAGTTAATGGGATTGTGGTACCTGGATTTGAGATCTTCCAGGATTTGTTGGGTGAGAAACCGCTGATTAAAGAAGCTGTGGAAGCAGAGAATTGGGAAGAAGAGTTGATGAAGTTGGAGAGCCTGACTCTGGGAGAGGATGAAAAGCCTGAGGAAGACCTGATTGCAGGGGAAGAAGTGTCTATAGATGATGAAGACATTTACCTTCCTGATTTGTTTGAATGTACTTCCGCATTATCCAATAATAAAGACATTTCTTTTGCTTACTTGCCTGAGTCATTTCCATTTACTCTGCACGAATCAAGCATATTTGATATCAGTTCGGCCAGAACTACTGCATTTAACTTGGGTACACTTGAGAACCCCAAGGAAATTCTGATTGCAAGTGAAGTTACCCTGAAGAGAGGGAGAAACTAGAAGAAGTGTTGGTCAGATATGCCAAAGTATTTGCTTGGTCCTATGAGGACATGCCTGGGGTAGACAGAAACATTGCCCAGCACACAATACCAACTTATCCGAATATGAGGCCAGTAAAACAGAAACTCCGACGGATGAGACCAGAATGGGCTGAGAAAGTCAGAGAGGAAGTTAAGAAACAGATAGATGTGGGGTTCCTGGAAGTAGTAAAATATCCAGAGGTTTGGCTAATATAGTGCCGGTACCAAGAAAGATGGGAAGGTCAGATGTGTGTAGACTACAGAGATCTCAACAAAGCTTGTCCGAAAGATGATTTTCCTCTTCCACATATAGATGTTCTGGTTGATAGTGCGGCTTTATCTGCTATGTATTCATTTGCAGATGGATTTTCAGGTTACAATCAGTTCTCATGGCTGAGGAAGATAAACACAAGACTGCATTTGTTACCGAGTGTGGTACTTATTGTTACAAGGTTATACCTTTTGGACTTAAGAATGCGGGAGCTACTTATCAGCGGATGGCCACTACACTTTTCCATGACTTGATGCACAAAGAGATTGAGGTGTATGTGGATGACATGATGGTAAAATCAGAGACAAGAGTTGGGCATATTGAAGCACTGGAAAGGTTTCTTCAGAGAGTTGACAGATACAACCTGCGGCTTAATCCCAAGAAATGTGTGTTTGGGGTGACATCAGGAAATTGCTTGGTCATACAGTAGGAATGGGCGGAATAGAGGTAGACTCCGAAAAGATCAAGGCAATCACAGAAATGCCTGCACCGAAGACAGAAAAAAAAGTCAGAGCATTCTTGGGAAAGATTCAGTACATCAGTCGGTTCATTGCCAAGTTGACATCAGTATGTGAGCCTATCTTCAAACTGTTGAGAAAAGATCAGCCAGTGAGATGGAATGAACAGTGTCAGACAGCTTTCGACAAGATCAGAGAGTACTTGGTAAAGCCTCCTGTATTGAAACCTCCGAGACCGGGCAGACCTTGAGTATTGTATTTGGCTATAGAATCAGAAGCACTAGGGGCAATGATGGTACAGGCAGATGAGACAGGGGTAGAACATGCAGTTTACTATCTGAGTAAGAAGATGCTCCGTATGAGGCTCGGTATCAAGAAGTTGAGAAGATCTGTCTTGCAGTGGTATGGGCTTCCAGAAAATTGCGGCATTATTTCCAGTCATACAAGATCCAGATAGTGGCCAAGGAAAATCCTCTGAAATATCTTCATTCGGTGCCTTCGCTAGTGGGAAAGTTGGGCAGATGGTTGGTATTGCTGACAGAGTTTGACATTGAATATCTCACCTCCAAAGTGATCAAAGGGCGAGCGGTAGCAGAGTTTCTGGCAATGCAACCTGTTGAGGGGGATCAGTATAAGTTTGAATTTCCAGATGAAGAGATCCAAGCAATAACAGTCCAGAGATGGAAGATGTATTTTGACGGAGCAGTGAATTACAAGGGACCCGGAATTGGATCGTGATAGTGACCCCGAGGGGAGAGGCTTTGCCTTTGGCCAAGAGGTTGACATTCAGAGTGACTAATAACATGGCCGAGTATGAAGCATGTGCTTTTGGTTTGACCGCATTGATAGCCTTGAAGGCCGGGAGTGTGGAAGTCTACGGAGATTCTATGTTGGTAGTCCAGCAGATGCGAGGAGAATGGGAATTGAAAGAAGAACGGTTGAAACCTTACCTTTTTCACCTCAGAAAGTTGGCACAGGTTATCCCCGAGTGTAAGTTTCAGCACTTACCGAGAGAAGAGAATCAGATGGCAGATGCATTGGCTACACTTGCAGCAACTTGGGAAAATCCAGAAAAGTTAGTGATGAGACCGTTGATACTGACAACAGCGAGCAGACCTGTTTATGAGATAGAAAGAATTCTGGGAGTTGAGGTCGACGACGGTAAACCTTGGTATTATGACATTCAGAGGTATCTGGAACATGGTGAACTCCCGGAAGGGGCAGGCAGAAAAGACAGAATAGCCATTCAGAAGTTGGCTTCCCAGTATGTGATTTTGAAAGGGGAACTGTACAAGAGGCAGGAAAACGGTATCCAGTTGAAGTGTTTGAGAAAAGAAGAAGCTCAGCATGTAATGGAAGAAATACACGCCGGGGTATGTGGTCCGCACATGAACGGGTTGAATCTGTCCCGCAAGATAGTGAGACAAGGTTTTTATTGGTCAACCATGGAAACAGATTGCGCGAAGATGGAGAAGCACTGTCATGACTGTCAAGCACATGGTAATTTGAATCACTTACCGCACACAGAGTTACACGGGCTGTCAGAGCCGTGGCCTTTCTCAGCATGAGGAATTGATATGATTGGAGAAATTCGCCGAATGCGTCAAATGGGCATCGCTTCATAGTAGTGGCAGTAGATTACTTCTCGAAGTGG
Source organism: Zanthoxylum bungeanum (assembly GCA_019454045.1). NCBI lineage: Eukaryota > Viridiplantae > Streptophyta > Magnoliopsida > Sapindales > Rutaceae > Zanthoxylum > Zanthoxylum bungeanum. The sequence goes on along the minus strand of SKCR01054218.1, from coordinate 24,149 downwards.
GTGGAAGCCGAATCATTCCGTAATGTTACAGCAGCAAACAGATGGCAAAGTTTATAGCTCGGAACCTCATTTGTCGGTATGGTATGCCGCATCATGTAGTGACAGAAAACGGGGTCCAGTTTCAAGGAGAGACGAAGGCAATGTTACAGAGGTATGGGATAGGCCACCACAAGTCATCACCGTACAGGCCGCAGGCAAATGGGGCAGTTGAGGCAGCCAACAAGACTATAAAGATATTTTAGCCAAGATGACAGAAAATTGCAGAGATTGGGCCGAGAAACTACCATATGCTCTGTGGGGTACAGAACATCAGTAAGGACAGCAACAGGGGCCACACCTTACTCTTTGGTCTATGGAATGGAAGCAGTATTGCCGGTACAAGTGGAGATACAGTCTATGAGGGTATTAACAGAGGCAGAATTACCGGAACAGGATTGGGCCGCACAGAGGTTTGATCAGTTAGCACTATTGGATGAGAAGAGAACGAAGTCTTTGTATCACATGCAGTTGTATCAGAAGAGACTAGCCCGGGCATTCAACAAGAAAGTACGTCCCACCAAGATCAGAAAGGGTGATTTGGAACTTAAGCAGTCGAGGCCGTCGACGACAGATCCAAGAGGAAATTCAGACCTAACTGGGAAGGACCTTACATAGTGCAGAAGGTAATGGAAATGGAGCAGTGAAGCTATCAGACTTGGAGGGGAACGAGTTCACCGAGCCGATCAACGTAGACAGATTGAAGAAATACTTTGCCTGAGGGAGAGAAGACCGAGCAGTCACCACGAGAATTAGCAGAAGACCTAACCCAACGGAACAAGAAAATCATTCATGCATACACGTAACATTGCATTCTCTTTGTGTTTGTTTTCGTTTTGTGTTCGCAGGTTCGAAGAAAGGAGAAAGCGGCAGAAATGAGCCAAGCAGCGTCAGCGCAATTTCAGTTTTGGGATGAGTCCCAAGGGGCGAGGCCCATATCAGCTTGGGGGCGAAGCCCATATCATGTAAGTTCGAGGGCGAAGTCCGTATAGTCAGCGGTGTTGGGTCGAGGTGCCCCCGTTGTCAGTTGTAGTTCCGGGTCGAGGTGCCCAGGGTTGAGGTACCCACTACATCATCAGTTCGAGGGTGAGGTCCCTATAGTCAGCGGTGTTGGGTCGAGGTGCCCAGGGTCGAGGTGCCCCCATTGTCAGTTGTAGTTCTGGGTCGAGGTGCCCAGGGTCGAGGTACCCACTACATCATCAGTTCGAGGGCGAGGTCCCTATAGTCAGCGATGTTGGGTCGAGGTGCCCAGGGTCGAGGTGCCCCCGTTGTCAGTTGTAGTTCCGGGTCGAGGTGCCCAGGGTCGAGGTACCCACTACATCATCAGTTCGAGGGCGAGGTCCCTATAGTCAGCGGTGTTGGGTCGAGGTGCCCAGGGTCGAGGTGCCCCCGTTGTCAGTTGTAGTTCCGGGTCGAGGTGCCCAGGGTCGAGGTACCCACTACATCATCAGTTTGAGGGCGAGGTCCCTATAGTCAACGGTATAGGTCGAGGTGCCCAGGGTCAAGGTGTCCCCGTTGTCGGTTGCAATTATCGGGACGCTTCCCATGATCGAGGTCCACTGCAGCACCAACTCAGCTCGAGGCAGCAGCCGAGCCAGGTAAGTGAAATGCATTGCATAACTTTGATAGGATTGTTCAAAGTCACACACTGCACAAGTCCCATCAAAGTGGGGGCGACTGTAGGCATTGCATTTTCGCATGTGAAACCCGATGATGAGTCTCAGTTGGAGGCACTACCTTTTTAGCTAAGGATATTGCGGGAAACGGAGGTCGGAAGGAAATCCGAAATAAGTACGTCATCAAGTTTATTTCACAAGCTCACTGTCTTCGTTAGTGCTGCGTTCGTTACTTCGTTCGAACGTCAGGCAGATTGCGGACGTTCGTGTGGCATTCGAATTGGCATTCGAACGGCGTCGGTTTTCTGGTTTTGCTGCTACCTCGCACCCCAGCCCAATTAGCTCCCCAAAGCCCATAAAACACATCCCAATTTAATTAAATTAAACATTAAATATTAAATAAAATATTTAAACCATTTACCAATTAAATAAAACACAAAATATAATCATACCTAATGAAGATAAATCAAATATATTAACTTCCTAACTAAACAAATCACATACTAAATTAAAAAGATGTCATGCCTAATTAAAATCAATCATAACAAATTAAAGATATTGACTTCCTATTCTAGCCAAGATTTGTCCCCCCTCAATCTAATCCTTTCCTTGTTGAATACCAAATCAAATCCTCCTTTTAATGCCAAAATCCCTTCCTTGTGAGACAAGGTGAAGCCCTAGCCTTTCTCTATATAAACCACACCTCTCCAAGGCATTCACCCTCATAGTTCACGCCCATCACAGAAATAAAAGAAGAGAAGAATTTCCAACCCCCTCTCAAAACTCTCCATTCACGCCAATCACAAGAATAAGTAACAAAAAATATTCTTTTCATCTCCTCCATTCCATAGCCGAACACATCACCCTCCTTAACCCCTCCGTAACCGAAAATAAAAAACCTTTATTTCTTCCTAAAGCCACCGAAACCAACCCTATACAGCAGCCCTCCATCACCGAAAATTATAACCAAAAACCGAACTGTAGTGAACATAAAACTACACTGTTTTACATGCCCAAACAGCAGTAATTTAACCCCTAAAACAGCAGTAAAACACAATTAAAACATTCCCTAAAAACCTTAAAGTATTAACATAAAAACTGCATCCATAATTCTTAAAATAAATCACACAAGACTACACTAAAAACTCACACAAAAAAACTCGGAACAGTCCGTTGAAACGTCAAAACAGGTGACCTGAACAGTGAGCAGCAAAACAGAGGCCGAACAGTAGCAGAACGGAGTCCAAACAGCAAGCAAAATAGCAAAGCAGTGAGCTAGGACGCTAAACCAGTGAACCGGAGAAGTTGAGGAGCTGTACCCTTCCGACGTCCGTGAAACGCAAGCCTGAAAGTTGGCAAAAAGGTTAGACCTGAGGGTATCTTTCACACTCGTTTTTTGTATTATTTATTAAATATTGCTTGCATGATTGTCATGTTGAAATGCATGTTGTGGCCCTTGAGTAGATAGATATGCATGAATTATGAGATGTTGTATGTTGTGGCTGTGGAATAAAATGAGAGATGTGTCAACTCTCACGGTATATCGGATGGAAACCCGGACATAAATTTCATAGCCGATTCCGAATGGACGGTAATATGATCTGTACTCGGGACACAACTCCACGTACCGCTTGAGTAAACGGCACCCTCTTTTGTTTTGTGTTGCTTTGGTTTACTTATTTTTCGTCACTTGAATGCTGTATGTTGCTTATTTATGCATGATTCAATCGAGCGCATGGGCTTAGTAAGTGGAATGAAAGATCCCCTATGGGAGGGGTTAAAGCCCTTTACCACGATGCTTTGTCGCGCCGGTTGATGTGTGTTCGGTTGAATGCAAGATACATTCAATCGGGCATACTAAGTCTGATATTATTGTGTTTAATTCTTTGTATGCATGACTCAATCGAGTGCATGGGCTTAGTAAGTGGAATGAAAGATCCCATATGGGTAGGGGTTAAAGCCCTTTACCACGATGCTTTGCCGCGCCGGTTGATATGTGTTCGGTTGGATGTAAGATGTGTTCAATCGGGCATACTTAGTTTGATATGATTGTCTTTATGTTTTTATGCATGGTTCAATCAAGTGCATGGGCTTAGTAAGTGGAATGAAAGATCCCCTATGGGGAGGGGTTAAAGCCCTTTACCACGATGCTTTGCCGCGCCGGTTGATGTGTGTTCGGTTGGATGTAAGATGTGTTCAATCGGGCATACTTAGTTTGATGTGATTGTCTTTATGTTTGTATGCATGATGTGATCGAGCGCATGGGCTTAGTAAGTGCGATGAGAGGTCCTCTAATTGAAGAGGTTAAAATCCTTTACCACGATGCTTCACCGCGCCTCGCATTGTACTATTCGCCATTTATGTATTGCGTCCCATTTCATGCATCAGGTCTGTTCCCGTTTGAATGCGTTTACGAACGCAACTCGAACGCGTAAGCATTTTGCCTTATCATGCATCAGGTCCCATTTCCGTTCGAACGCGTTCACGAATGCCATACGAACGTGAGTATTCTGTTTCATTTCCGTTCGAACGCGTTCACAAACGCCATACGAACGTGAGCATTCTGTTTCATTTCCGTTCGAACGCGTTTACGAACGCTACTCGAACGAGAACCTTCTGTTTACCATTCGAACGCTTACGAACGCTGCACGAACGCCCACGGTAAACAGATCCTCTTGCATCACATTACGACATGTCATCTTAGCACATAGTTATCCCTTTTTACGTTATGCATTGGTATTACCTCTCTAGTTGTCTATTTCTGTTATGCGCTTAAATATCTTTTCTTAACATGCATGTTAGTAAGAATGTTATTTGTTTGCGCTTCTGTGTCCACCAATGCGTTCATTAACTTGTATGCTTGCCGTATGATAATCCTTATGTATGCAAATTGAGACATAGATTACATGCAAATAGGCTGTATGCAAATTCGAATATGTGTTACATATAAATTTAGATGAACTTGTTGATGTATGTATGTGGATTTAGAAGCATGATATTCTTAGAAATAAGTGTTACTTAAGCCTGATTAAATTATTATATAAATCCTTTCATTACAAGTGGCATAAGTAAGGGACCATTCCGAACCCAACGGTTTGAGGTCTTCCCTTGCGAAGGGTGAGTGCGGCCTTAAATCTTTGTCCCGGTTCACACCGGGTGGCGACTCCATTATTCTCCGGTTTAGTCCCCCGTGGCTATTCCGTACTCCAGACCGGGCCGCGAGCCCGGGACAGCATGCGTCGCCCCAGTTCCATTGTTCCCACAACTTCCTCATACGTAGTCAGTTCGTATTCCTCAATAAGATTGACATCTTTATGAGGTGAGATCAGAAACCCATACCCCATGTTGTTTTCTGACTCTCTCCGACTTACGTGGTTCTTGTGTATTCGAAGATTATTGGTATACTTTCATCCTTGATGAACTATTTGTGTTCCATTAGGACTCGGTGTCTGGAATAGTATTACTCCGATTTTCATCGAGTTTTACTTTCGTCCCACTTACCACTGCATATAAGTATTTCTCTCAGGAAAACCTCATGGTGAGCAACAATTACATTGTTCTCTTATGAGTTGTATAAGTACTATACTTTTGATTCCCTATAATAACCTACAACTTAGGCACTTATTCGATTTGAGTTTTAGTTTGGTATCATCCAAACATATGCCCAGCATACCCAAATCTTCAGGAATGAGAAAACCCAGTTTCTTTCCCATTCATATCTAATATGAAGTCTGTCAAACAGATTTTTATGGAACCTTATTCAAAATAAGTTCTGCACTGTTAATGCTTATCCGTTGAAGGAAATGGTAGCTCATAGCGACTCATGATTAACCTTATCATGTCCAACAAAATTCGGTCTCTCAGTTCGGACACACCGTCAAATTGACGTGTTCCGGGAGGAGTCCTCATTGAAAGAATACTATACTCTTTCAAGTATATCAGAAACTTATTGCTTAAGTATTTTCATTATGGTCTAACCGTGATGTTTTAACACTTTAGCCGATCTGTTTGTCTATTTCATGTCGAAACTGTAAAAGTTTCCGATTTATGTTTCAAAAGAAACACATATAACCATAACGCGATGCCACATCCGTGAAGGTCACGAAACATTCATATCCACCTCTAGCCTAGCTAGATATGGGCCCACCTACGTCACTATGAACTAGGGCTAACAGATCGGTGGCACTTGCACTTTTACCAAGTAAATAGTGTTATAGGCACTTTACCCAATAAACTTGATTCGTAGACATTATTTGATTGGAATCAAATTTGTCCTAGTACCCACTCTTCGAAAGTGTGGATATACGAGTCTTGTTAAATTGTGTCTCAGACAACAATGCCACAATTAAGTCTCTTCTGATCAAATCAGTTTGAGCTATTTGTTTGTCATATTATATGTTTGAGATTTATTTATATTCAAAATATAAATACTGTTATTCACATCTAATGTGTTTATCTCAATATCATCTTTATAAAATAAAACACTTTAGTGTTCTAGAATATAAAGGTATATCCGCAACGGATTAAACCCTGACATAGATATAATGTTCCTAGTCAAACTAGTTACATTTTAACAGTTTCCTAATTTAAGTACACACCCAAAGGGTAGTTCTTAAACTTAGGTGTCTACGGTTAAAACAGCGACTGTTGTCCCGTTTCTGACTCGTAGGTAAATCTCAACTGAAGTCAGTATCCTGCTCATAGCAGATTCTGCACATCAATACATATTTATGTACCACACTAAGTATTTAAAATCCAATTTTAATACTAGTAGTGAACATATTTTATGACAAACATATTTGAAGTCGGAGCCTAGCCCGTCTTCAATTCCTTCATGTCTGCTTTGTCCAAACGGCAGTCATGCTTCCGCGATCCTGTTTGCCACAATTTAGGCAGACATTTTGGGATATGTCATTTTCTTCCCAAAAGATTATAATGACTTTGCCTTTGCCCTTTTCCATACCCCAGAAGCCTTTGGCCAAGCCTTGGCCTTCTAGAATATCGAAGTAAGGTGCGCCTTGCGCTTCTCGCCTTATTGCAAACTTTGGCTTTGTCTTCTTGAGAATAGCCATTAACTCTCCAAGAGTTTACTATTGCAATTTAGTACTTCAAAGATCTAAAGATAGATCTATGAAGATCCTTCAATTTCATTATCATACTATAATGATCTAATCCTTAGTTCTGATTAAGAAATTAAGGAGTCTAATGCGGCAAGCATAATAGATTAAGCACTAAAGTTATCATCACATGAATCTTCCAAAGATCATGCTCCATTATTTGCTTAACTTCGGGCTTAGGCTTAAGATGTTATTTTATCAAATAAAGTAACTTATTAGTTTCCAGGACCATCCTGAAATTTTATTCCCAATTCGAAAATTAAAGTCGTTTAAAACATTTTTCACCCAGGATTATGTTTTAAACACTAATCTTTCAATTTATCTTGATTCTAATAGTCCAACTATTTAATCAACGATTTTGGTACTATTGATTATAATGATTACTATAGTCCAACTATATAATCAACTATAATTTAATTTGTTAATTCAAATATATTGATTACTATAATCCAATTATAAAATCAACTATAAATGAAATAGTTTGAATACAATCCAACTGTTTTATTAAAACAACGATTAAATATTAGTCCAACTAACATTTAATTTATTTAACGACGAATGATTTGATATGAGCGCGTATGACAAGTTATTAAATGAATATTGCAAATTTAATATTTGCCTCCCACTATTTTTCGGCGAGCCTCTAACCCTCTGTTGAGTACTCGGGAAACCTTGTTTCCTAGTGGGCTAGGATCCCGTTAAATAACACATAATCTTGACTTTGGCCAACAAATTGTACGATAATTAACTAGGTAGATCTCTAAGATCAATTGGATCCCATCCAATTCATAGATCCAGTAGGGGGACATCAAAGTCTGAAACATATATCTCATATATGCCAATATATTCAATATATTGCCTAACCTTTTTCCTCTGAATCAACTAAGCATTGGCTTTGGCACAACAAACTTAGTGATCCCAATTAAGCGGAACCCATTGACCATGGAAAGCTTCGTAATCAATGTCGATGGACAAAAAGTGGTCTTGACTTTGGCCAACAAACCACAACTTGGACAAGACACTGATATGGAACAAAGCCTTCATGATTCAAACACATCCTCGACGGACAAAGGCCTTGACTTTGGCCAACAAACCAATGCCAGTCTTGGATCTTGAGTAAGAATCACTCAATGTAAGGAAAAATGCTAAATATTTTGTGAGGGTTTTTCGCTTGCAAATTGGCAACCAATTTATTATCTTTGTTAAGGTCTCATCATCATACACCCTTAAACATGCATTCTAAACACATAATAAGGCGCGTAAATAAATATAATAATGATATGCGGATGGATACTTAACACATTGTTCCTATAACAAATCTCTCTTTTTCCTCTCTCCCGCTAGCACAAATATTACTTCTACCCGTTACATAACACATCTAAAGAAACCTCATTTACATTGAGGGGAATAAGTGAGAAGAGAAATACATAGAGTAAGGAGGTAATAGGCTGGACACGCATGTCCAATTAATAAATTCTAAATTTATTACAACAATTTCCAAAATTGCCCCACCCTTCTAATAACCATCCGATATACATTATTCATGCATCGCAACCATGTATTCACACAATCATGTTATCAATCAATCTAATCCAATTAATTAATCTGATAATTAATGACCATCCAATATTCAAACAACGATTTGATTTTGCGCGAGTCAAACTCGTTTTGCGAATAAGTACTCAAAGTACGAATTCTTGAATTAAATTAAACTACAACATTAAATCCATTTAATATGTATTTAATACTATTCACTATTTAATTCCAAATTAAATATTACACTTTATTAATAAACCTTTACGACTTAAATTCCAAATTTAATCGTTACGGGTCTCAAAGCCCGATTAACATCCAATGTTAATTTAATTAAAGTCCAATGGGCTTTTAATTAATTTCTTAAGGCATGGACTTTTGGTCAACTTGGGTCAAACCCAATAACCAAAACCCAATCAAGGAATAACCCCATAAGCCTATAAATCAATTTAGGCCCATTAGGCCCAATTAAAGTTAAAGGTCCATTAGTCGCATTTGGACTTTATGGATGTGGTTTTGGGCCCAATTGGATCCAACCAATTTGCCTAAACCCATCTTGGTACAACCAAGCCCAATAACAACTTTACAAGCCCAAATCCAATTTAAGCCCATTTAATTAAACTACAAAAATTCAAATTTCATATTTAATTAAACAAAGTGTATTGCCATAATTAATCACCTAAATCAATGTTTCCAAAACACCAATTAGCCTAATTAATTATGCTTATCAATATTAAAACATGTCCAACACATTTTTACAAAAATCAAACCCATATACATGCTTTCATGTCTCAGCAATGTGGGGGATTTTAATGTCCAATTTTAAATCCAATCCAATTGAATCCAATTCAACATTAAATCAACATTCCCAATTGATTTCAAGTCATCCAATGAATCAAAAATCAAAAATTCCAAGACATTAGGGTTCATCAACCATTCGGCCAAGCAAAGATTTTTGGGGAAAATTGTTCCAAACAACTTTTCATGAAATTGATCCAATCAAACTTCAATTCAACATCATTTAAGCATACTCAATCATCCAATTTCATCAAATCATGCTCAAATACATTTTACCCAATTTTAACCCTAAATCAAGTTTCATGCTTTTAACTCGCTCTGATACCATTGTTGGGAAATCTCTAAGTCCCGAGGATCGATTAAAGCATAGAAACATAGTGTGAATACATGAAGAAGTTGCGGAATACTTACATCAAGCGGTTGAGCGATGCGACGAAGAACAAAAATCTTTAAGTCCTCCTCCAATGTGCTCGGCAGTCCATTGTTTTTGGCTCCTCCATTTTCGGTCCAAGCTCCAAGCTTTTGGGTGGTGATTCCAGGCTCACGGGTTGGTTTCCCTATCACTTTCGCAAGACTCAAATGGTGTGCTAGCACTCTTGATTTTTGCCACAAAAATCATCACATTTCTTCTCCATGGCTCACGATTTTTAACCAGAAAAACAGAAGAAGAACAGCCCACTTTGGGCGTGAATGGGAGGAAGAAGGAAGAGAGAGAGAGTTATGTGTTTGGCAAAAAGTGTATCTAATACACTTGTGAATTTCCAAAAATTCATTTTCCTTATTTTTGCTTTCCAAAAGTCAAAGCAACTATGCCAACCACTTCCATCAACTATTCACATCACTCAATCAATCAAGTGACAAGTTGTCACATCACTCAAAGTGACTAATGATTTGACGTTTGATGCGACTAGTGATTTGATGCTTGATGTGTCTTGCGGGCCGCACTTGAATTCGAAATGCGAGTGCGCTCGCAAACACTCCAGGGCTCGGGTTCGCTAATTCCAAATTATCAAATTTTCTGTTTCGATGTAATTAATTAATTATGCATAGCAAAATCACTATTCACGTCGCTAACGAATTAATTCTAAATTAATTCGTTCGCCCGAATTAAAATCTAATTTCAATTCCGCGTTGAAATCCAATTTCGTATAATATATCGAATATATTATTTTATCGATTAATTCCAAATTAATCTTATTCTCTCTTTAATTAATATTTTATCCCAGATAAAATATCACTGTAATTAATCCCAGATTAATTTTATCTCTCTCATTAATTAATCCCAGATTAATAAAGTGCGAGTCATACGTCATCGGTGAATCTTCGAGAAGCGACCCATGAGATCCCCGGATATGTTGGCAGTAAATCCGGTCGTCGGACTATCTGAACACGTACGTACCTAGTACTACGTTTGTACCGATTTACAAGACAATGTTGGCTTCTAGCAAAGTGCTATGCCTACCCAATTCTCCAGAAATATCCTTACAGGAATATGTGATCTATATCAGGCGTAGTATACGTAGTATTGCGTATTTCGATCCAGTATCGGATGTCAAATGCTAGGCCTGGGGATGGAATTGTGTCTGCCCCGTACGAAGCACATATCGGATCTCTGGTAACTAGTCTCTATAATCGGATATACATGACCTAGTCATAATATCCCAATAGCTGCAGCATTTAAGAGAACCGATCCCGTATCCTATGTGACCATCATCTCCATTATGACTGGGGTGATACTTCCATCTTGACATCACACCCAACACACTACGATTCTCAATATACCCAGCAGAGACATACACAGAACCTGTTAAAGCCCTGGACGACCTAAAACCAAAGTATATTGATTGTCGCAAGTATTAGCAGTGCAAGTCTCAGGTTAAGACCAAATACACCTACCCTGATTTCGGACTTCCATAGACACATAGTCATACTACCAATGGAATTCCGAGGGGTCTATCCAGAGCGAAGCTGTTTACTGTACCATCGGTAAACACAACCTCCTATTACACTTGCATGAGTATCCTATACCCAAATATATTAGAACTGTATCGTTATGCCCTCACAACGCGCACAAGTGTAATACTAGTCTTTTACGCATTATCGATGTCCAATCTCGATAATACTCTGACTAGAGATATTTAATGATTAAACCTTCATGGATTGATACTGTCTCATATCATCTCAATCCAGGAACTAATCATAAGGACCTCCTATCATTTATATATCTTGGTGATCTAATCACAAATAAGAGAGCAATCTCCTATGTCACATAGTTAATTTGTACAACAATACCATGATCTGTACAAATAGTGAAGTTATGGGTCATAACTGTCCAACATATATGAGTAGCGAGTTCATAAAGTATCTGAAGAGAAAACTTGTATGCAACTATAAACATGAAAATCATAAATTGTAACGGTAAAACTTAATGATGAACTAGAAAACACAACTTGAAATGAGAAAACATAAACATGATCATAAAACTATACGTGTTAGTAAAATTGTACTTCATTAAAACTATATACATGAATTGAAACTACATATTCAACGATTGGGATTGGGACGTCTCCCCCGTATCGCCAAGATTGGGTCGTCGCCCCTGCGTACGCTTGCACATGTTCTAAAACATGAAAATTCTCACCAATGTCGTAACATGGGGGCGTGAAACCTATTTAGTAGGACCTGACACCGCGTAAATAGGATAACATGAATATGAAATAATCATATGGGGATGATCAGTGCCCCATGAGACAACATGAGCGACCCCAAGCTCGCTAAATATAAGGGAATGACTCAATACTGGTGGTTTGAAAATTTATTAATAATAATAATAATAATAATAATAATAATAAATATCACTCTAATAGTTATTTTATTCATTTATTATTTGTTAATTTGTGAAATATAAACATAATTATAATATTTAAAAAAATGGTGGTCATTTCAGTTTATGCGAGAACAACTGGACCTCTGATCATAGGGGCAGGGCTGCGCCTAACTAACTCGTGTGAAAAAACACGTAACAATGAAAATATAGCTAATTATCAAATTAAAATGATTTACTTTCTTTTAGATTCACCAATGGACATTATTTAAAATACATAATGAATTCACTACCCCAAAAAAAAAAAAAAAAATTTTAAAAAATAATAATAATTTCTCCTCTCTTTCCTCTTGGAAATTTTTCTTAAATATGTACACGTCACGCTGATAGTTTTCTATCAGAGTTCTGAACTGCAACCTATTCATTTTGGTGCATTTCTTAGCTCTTCGCGGAGAGTTTTTCGTAGGAGTGGCGACCGACATTTTTTCATGTACTTCAAGCAGCAAAGATTGCCGATGAGGAGTTGTACAACCTGCACAAAGGAAATAATAATAATAATAATAATAATAATTATAATAATAATAGCCATGTTCCAGTGTCAATTCTCACCTCTCTAAATTTATTTATTTTTCTTGTTTAAGGTAAGTGAGTGGACGAAGTTCAAATAATTTTTTTATCTCATTATTGGAAAACTACTCAATCAAGTCACTGGGACACTAAAATGATACTTGTTAGTTGTACCTGACTCATTTGAGGCCGTCGAATTGAAGACTGTTGTATGCATAACGAAGCCACAAGTAGTACCAGATTCATCTGCCGGGAATCGTACTCATCTGCTATAGAGAGATCAACAAGCTCTCTAATTTCATTCTTCTTGATCAAGGGCTTTGCCTAAATTAGAACCCCGGAAATTTGAGTCATTAATGTGAGTATGCAAAAATGGAAAAATAAATGTAAAAGACATTACATACCCATAATACAAGACTTTGCTGAGAATAATCAAGAGCTCGGCGTCCTGTGACTAATTCCAGTAACAATACACCAAAAGCAAACACATCGGTTTTCTCATCCACAATCCCGTGCATCAAGAACTCAGGAGCAAGATAGCTGTAATTGTGCCATACCGAACATGGTTTATAAATATGAATATAACAAAGGGAGAAATTAATAAGGTTTAGCTTTACAAACCCAAATGTGCCTTCAACTTTTGACACTGTGTGATGAGTCCATTGTTCTGGTAGCCATTTCGCAAGTCCAAAATCACAAATCTGAACCATCACCAGTTACCATTTTAAACTACAGATGGAAAATTTGTAGCAGAAATTAAAATTAAAGCATATGGGTTTGAAGATTGATGAATACCTGAGGCTCAAAGTCCTCAGTGAGCAAAATATTAGCAGCTTTAATATCTCTATGAATGATTCTCCTTTGACAGCCATCGTGAAGATAAAGTAACCCTTCAGCTACTCCTAATGCAATCTTATACCTGATACTCCATTTCAATTTCTCCTTCATACCTGCAATAAGACAGATTTGTACTTAATCAAAAAATTATCAACACATCAGCAGTTAAAAGAACTTGAGCACTTAGAAATGTTTAGACTAACCATAAAGCAGAGAAGCTAAGCTCCCATTAGGAGACAATTCAAGAACAATGTGCATGCCTCCTTCAATCCCATATCCGATTAATTTTGCAGTATTGGGATGATTAACATGAGCCATAATTCCGAGCTCCGATAAAAAGTCAGCAATAATCTCATCAGCTGTACCTCTTGTTAGCCGTTTGATTGCTACTAGCGGCCCATTTCTTAATCGCCCCTTGTAAACTTCAGCATAGCCTCCCTTTCCAATCAAATTTTCTACACAAAAAAGCATATTATATTAATACAACAATCAAATTATAAACACTTCAAGGGTAAACCATAAATCAAATTACAAGTTCATACCAAAGCAGAAGTTATTGGTGGCGGCTTGGAGCTCATAGAGGGAGAAAATCTTCTGAGGAGAGTGTGAATCACATGAATTTACAAAAAGATCCCTTGGCATGTCAATTCCCTCTCTCATACTATTGCTCCTTCTTATTGACAGCTTCAGAGGATACAGTGTACCGAATGGTTTCTTTGATTTGTTTCTAAATAATTCATAAAATGAATGCCAGCGAGAGCTGGGTTTGGAATCTTGTTTAGTTTCAGAATCTGGTTCTTTTGAGGAACATGTTTCACAGTCTTCGCTCCTAAAATAGTCCTCAAGAACACCAACTGGTGAGCATGAATCCTCCTTCTCCATATCCAGAGATTATAAAACCTGAAAAGTTGAAATATTATTTTGAAATTTCGAATTTTGTTTAGCTTTAGCCTAAAATCCAATTCTCATCCATTCATGTGAGAAGAGGGATGTTCTTGTTTCCACTCGAGATTTTAGCAATACCAACATAAAATTTCAAATTCTTGATTAGTGAATATTGACATGTAATTGAAAAGAGAGAAATTTTACCATGATCAGAAACAGAGGAGGAGAATAAAGCATTCTGCTTCTTTGTCTTGTCCTGTTTCCTCTACGAATATAATCCCCAAACATGAAGTGTAATCCTATGAAATTGAAAGCATGCAACAAATCCTATGAAATTTTTCAGTAGCTGATCAAATACATACAGAGATATGAACAACAATTACTAACGTGAAGGAATTGAGTTGATGAAACTTGCAATAAAGAATAACAAGAAGAGGAAGAAACAAAAGAAGAAAACAAATTTTGCAATAGCAGAAACAGGAAAAAAAAAAAAAAACTTGACACCCACGAATTGAACCTCAAAAACAATTATTATTATTATTATTATTTTAAAAAAGAAACAAAATATGTGATGAAGAAGAAGAATTGGAATAACAAGACATACCAATCAGAAGAAAAAACAGAGAAGGCCAAAAACTGAGAAAGCGAAGGCAAAAGGGAAAGCAAAGGAGAGAGACGAGCGTTGGAGGGATGGATATGAGTTTCCCAGTTACTCAACGGCTTAAAAGATAACTGGTTTCTCAATTTATGTTTTGTTACTGCTGCTGCTTTGCTTAGTTATTTTTAATTTTAAGTGAAAAAAACGTGAAAGTGAAATATATTGGTGGAAAAATAGAAAGAAAAGCAAAATCGTGGATGCTGTAGAGTTGAGGAGCCACTGCTCTACGGCGACTTAGGGGTTGCTTTGGAGTAATTTCATGATTAATAATTATATAATATATATGAGTTGTATTGAATAAAATTATCATTTATTTAATTATTTATTATTATTTAAATTATTGAATTGTTATATAATGATCTTTTTATTTTATAATTTTTGAATATTTAGAATCTCATAATTTAAGAAAGTCTTATTTTTCAGAAAGGTCTTAATATAAAATATAATCTAGGAAACCTAAATTATAGCGGCTAAGGATGTAGATTCTGATTATTAATTTTTGCATATTGAATTATAAATATTTTTTGAAAACTGAGAGATAAACAAATGAATTATAAATATTAAGTATAAGTAAATAAATTATCTCATATATACAATAAAACCGACAACATTTGGAACATTTACAATATCAATATCTAAAATATATATTCAACTCGCATAAAGTGTAGATCATGTGTTTGTTATCTAAAAATTTAATTTGACTCTAATATATACTCAACCCGCACAAAATACAAATCATGTGCTCTTATAAAAAATACATAACAATATTAAAAAAATACAAAATTTTACGCCATTTATCAAGAAACCACCAACTTTTTATCCATGTCTATCCTAAGTTTCAACGGTCAGAGACGATTCTTTCTTCTTTCTACTTCTAAGATGTGGCGTGCGGGGATCATTCTGGCACGTTTTTGTTTCTACTAAAATTTACCTCTTTGAGAATGTTCAGAGTAAAAAATTAATTTTTTCAATCTATTAATTGAGTGTACAAAAATAGATAAGTAAATAAAAAGATTTTGTCTGTCATTTATTTATTATGTTACAGTGATTATTTTGGATGCTTTAGAGTTGAGGAGCCACTAGCGGCTGCTTTTAGGCGAATTAGGGGTTGCTTTGGAGTAATTTAATGATGGATAATTATATAATATATATGAATTGTATTTAATAAAATTATTATTTATTTAATTATCTATTATTATTTAAATTATTGAATTGTTATATAATGATCTTGTTATTGTATAATTTTTGGTAGTTTAGAATCTCATAATTTAAGAAAGTCTTATTTTTCAGAAGGGTCTTAATTAAGGTGGTAATTTCGCTCACAAATCCGCAAATCCGCAAAAACCCACCCGTAATGGGTAGGATTTGGTAAAAATTTAAGCAGATTTGGTGCGGTTTGGTAATCTAAAACAAAACTCGAAGCGGGTTTGGTAATTAAGCAAAACCAACAGATACCTACTACGGGTATCCGCTACCCGCAAGCTTAATTATATATATATATATATATATATCTTTAAGGCAAAAAAATCTTTCATATAAAAAGACTCACTAACTTACAATTTTTAAATTGCTCTCTCTTAGTATTTTTGAATTACTTTTAGTCATGGTTCAATAATTTTGTTGATATTCAGCTAGTGATTCATGTATATAATTGTGATAATATGAATTTGACATTATGTTATAAATATTTTAAATTTTTATTTATGTGTCATAATTTGTAAACTGTCAAATACATTTTCTTAAATGGTATGAAAAAATATCAATGTTTAATTAAAAAATTGTATTATTAAGAGCATAAATGAATTCAATATTTTAAAAACCTGCAAAAAAATCTACTGGGTACCAGTGCGAGTTTGGTAATTTATTTTTATATGCGAGTGCGGGTTTGGTAATGAAAATTAAAACCTACATAGGGTATGGTGCATGTTTGGTAATTTATTTACATATGGGGTGCGAGTTTGGTAATGGAAAATCCGCAAACCCTACCCACTGACATTCCTAGTCCTAATATAAAAATATCATCTCTTATTAAAATAAGAAACTTAAATTATAGCAGCTAAGGATGTAGACTCTGATTAATAGTTTTTATACAGTGAATTAGAAATATTTTTTGAAAATTGAGAGACAAACAAAAGAGGGGTAAATATTACATATAAGTAAATAAATTGTCTCATTTAGACTATAAAACCGACAAGATTTTGAGCATTTACAATATCAATATCTAAAATATATGCTCAATCTGTACAAAATACAGACTCTGTGCTAATTATCTAAAAATTAAAATTTAATTTTACTCTAATATATGCTCAACTCGATACTCAAATTCAGGATATAATAATCAAATCTTACGCAATTTACTAAGAAACCACCAACTTTTTATCCATGTCTATCCTAAGTAAGTTTCAACGGTCAGAGATAAGTTTCAACGGTCAGAGACGATTCTTTCTTCTTTCTACTTCTAAGATGTGGCTTGCGGGGATCATTCTAGCACGTTTTTGTTTCTACTTCTAATTATTAATTGAGTGTACAAAAATAGTCAAGTAAATAAAAAGACTTTGTCTGTTATTTATTTACTATGTTACAGTGATTATTTTGGACAAATTTTTAAATGTTTTCCTGAAGTGTGTAGATAACTCTAGTGGTATTCTTGATGGTGTAGGGTTTAAGATCTCATTTTGAGATATTGGGTTCAAATTTAGGGAATACGAGTTTAGGATTGTCGGAGATTTTATCTACTCCATTTAAACCCAAAATAAATGATTTGATGGCGGGATTTCCAACGATTCAAAAAAAAAAAAAAAAAAAAACACTAGTTCGTTGTTTGTAACACTTAGATGTCACTAATTATACCAAATCATAAGGCAAAACAATACGTTGATTACTAACTGAGGATGCCTTGAGGATGTATCAACCTCTAGTAAAAGTTATATTTTATCAACACTTGTTTGTTGCTTCACAATGATAACAAATATAGAATAACTAAATTAAATTAAATTAAATTAAATTAAGCCTTTTTCTTATTTTATGAGTGGGATAGATAACAGTGTTATTTATGAAATTATTGTTCATTAAACTTAATAAAATCTAATTTTTTTTTATTTAACTTACATCTTCCTGACCTCGCTTATATTATAAATAAAAATTAAATAAAGAAAATTACAATAATAATAATAATAATAAAAAAAGTAAATAAAAACCCCCACGCAAGGGTTCAAGATTGTTGAAATGATTTTATTGGACTTCCTTTGCCCGCAAATAAAGAGAAATTATTTATAGGCAATCATGTAATAGCACTTCTATTATATACTTTATTTTTACTTGTACCATCGGCATAATAATACGATATGAAATCATTGAATTTTTCGCTTCTATTTTAAGCTTGTGATTTTAGATTAGCTGTCAGAAGTTGTTATTTTATAAATTTTAATTTGTTTGATTCAAATATAAGTAGTGTCAATTTGAATTTGTTTATGGGTTGGTGACTTGGTAGCTTTTTTTCATCTTACGTTTTGATCAAGTGGTTCAGATAGATTTGCCATTATTCCCCATCTTTGATCGTTTTGATGAAATTAATAATAATACATTTGTTTTTTTAACGACAGATAAATAAGAAAAAAAATAAAACAATTTGTTGACCGCTGATTTTCGTTTCACGGGCTTTCTCGCGACTTCCATTCCGGGCATGATACCTTCTATAATTGGGGATTTCCCATCATTCCCCTGGATAGTGTTTCAGGTCGCTCTCGGTAAAGCACAGACTGCTATTGGAGGACTTCAGAGTTTGTCTGCCTTCCTCTTCTCCCCACAACTCCCTCGTTGGTACGCCCTCGGTGATGACCACGGATCTCACTTTATGAGCACTTCTCTTCCCATTTTCACCATATCCTTATGCTCCGGAAACCATCTTTCCTCTTGTTATCTCTTCTCTCCTTTGACTGGGGCCTACTCCCCCGTCCACTTTTCCAACTTCTCTAGTTTTTCCATCATGGCCTTTATGAAGACCTGAGTTGATTCCCTCTCTTTCCGAGTTTTTTCACTTCCGTTTTGTATGGTTTCCTCCATTTTTTCCATCCACTCTGTCGTTGAAGCATCTGAAGATATGTGGTTCCCATCTCATGCCATCGTCTTAGTGTGCTTACTGCTTTTTGTACTGATTCCTCACAGACGGGTCCAACTGTTGACGGTTGATTTTGGTTCCAGGGGTAATTCGGGAAAACCACTCCTCGAACAATCTTCCATCAACTGTGAATTTATTTGGTTTGTTGGGAACCAAATGCAAATTTAGCAAAAGATAAAAAAAAATACACAAGTAAAACAGAGGGTTTAACATGGTTAGACAGAATGGATCCAACCTATATCCACAACACAAGGTAAACGAAAGTTTTATAACTTGGTCGGGTTTGACCGACCTGCACTAGCTCTCGCTTACACTTAAGTTTTTCTCTCTCTTATACAAGTTACGTGCGAAATAGATTTTTGTTAACCCTTTACAATGAATTTTCAACCCCTTTATATACTAGGGCAAAACCCACTATTACACTATCCTCGTGTCGTCGGCCACGTGAACCTGCCTCCGCCGCGCAGGCTCTCTTCTTCAACCACTCTGCAAACAGTAGCCCTGCCATCTGACACCTCATTAAACCATGCCTCTTTTGGCAACTGTCACACGCTATGCCACAGTGCCAGCCTGTACTCTAACTACTCCTTTGTGATAGCGTATGCTAAAAGATAAGCTGATGGCCCGCTTCTGTCACATTAGATCTTTTGGAGAGTGCAAATCCTCATGTAGGGCTTACGTCACTTAGACTTGCTCATATAGTTACCATCCCGCCCCGCCCTACTAGGTTGGGCAACTAAAATAGCAGCCATCCTGCCCTGCTGAGCAGTTAGGTCGGGTCGGGTCTGAGGCATTTATTCCCATTCGCTTCTCCGAACAGCTTTACACCTCGGGTTGGGTATCAAGTGCAGACCAATCTTGATCTATTCACTGGACAGGACGCCCCCGCCTCTTGGGCCTGGGCCCCTGAGTTTTAGACATGGAAATCACTTTTATACCCTTCTTACTTCGTTAGGGATCCTAGGGCCCAAAAATCACCATCAACACAATTGTTTTGAGACATATCCGCTTAAATTCCAGATATAGAAAGTAATTTCAATTGTTATTAAGAAACGATGCTTATTTTTCTCTAAATATTTCTTTGGGAGTATGGTGAATATTTATAAGATTCATTATCGATGATGAAGATTCGAGTCTCTTCACGTGTATGAATTCTCATCCTTTAAAAGTATATTTTTAGGCTTGGATTTCAACTATAATAAACTGAAATAGGTCTTGATATAGTTATGATGCACGTATTAATAATTTTGTATGTAAATATGTAATGTCATTTAACATTTACAAAATTCTTATTTTCAGGAACATACCATTTGGTTAAATATATTCTCAAACACATTTTATGCATTTTATCCATATTTAAAAATTCTCAATTCCTTAATTGAGTTGATTAGCACTTCCTTACCTTTATCTTTAAGGTCCAATGTCGAAGTATAGAATTTTATTTATTTGTTATTTTCTTATTTAATAATATGATTCCAATAAATATTTTTTTGGAAGAATTATAAATTCCGCTGGCAAATCACTGATCCAGACTTAAGCTGAGCATGTAAATATTCCAATAGAGAGATTAACTAATAATTAATAATATTATTTTGTATCTTCTAATATAACATAATATTTGGTCGAATATATTCTCAAGCACATTTTATATGTCTTATCCATATTTAAAAATTCTCAATTCTTTAATTGAATTGATAAGCACTTCCTTAACTTATCTTTGAGGTTGAAGGTTCAAATATTGAAATTTATTCATTTGTTATTTTCTTATTCATAACAGCCCATATTTAATAATATTATATTATACCCTCTAATTTTAATATCTTCTGATGGACCTATTGACATGTATTTAATAATATTTTATTTTTTCACTTTCTTCGACTAACAATATAGCTGGGACCCAAAAAGACATGTACATTGACCGACAAGCTCACCAAAATGGAGCCACTCTTTGAATACATCTACTTTTAATTTGTAATCTTGTATCTGTATTATTTGAAATTGTGAAATTGATTCCCTTGTTTTCGATTTTTTATATTAAAAGAATTTAATTAAAATAAAAATGAAAAAAAAAAGAGTATTATATGAAACATTTTCACCGGCCAAGGAGAGCCCTCTCGATATTCATGTCAAAGAAACATACATTTTCAGGTTTCCAAATGACATGACTTGGTGGTGTATGATTCAAGATCCGACCTTGAGATCTGGAGTTCGAATCTGGGTAATACGTTTTTTTGTAAGAATTTGAGACAGCCAAAATTTTTACCTGCTTCGCTTAAGTCCGGAAATGATGGTTTGGCAGCAGGATTTCCAACGATTCTAAAAAAAATACATTTTCATGCGAATATTCTAACTAATTAATTAACGTTAATGATGTATTGTTGTGAGGTTGGTCGGGTCATGCTGTTGGGAAAGGTAGGAAACTAGGTATATTTTTATGTCTTTACCACCAAATCAAGATGTGAAAACTTGATTTCTCCATGCTAATAACTCCAGTAATCTTCAATTCCAATCTTCAAAAGGCATCTATATGCATTCCCTTAAATGCTGATCCACACAAGTATTGAATTTACCTTGATGGATACTAATCCAACAGTAATAGTCTTGGGGATTTAGGTTTATTGACTTTATTTTCTAACACACAAGTGTATAAATAAACCTTAAGAGTCTAGGTTCATTCTTAAGTTTGCAATAGAGATAGATGTGGTAAATTATCATATAAATTTATCCTCTAATGAATCGTACATCATGGAGATGATATTCTCCATAGATCATGAGTGACACCTGGTAATATGTCATGACCCGTAAATGAGAACGAATGTAATAACCTTTCTGTAGATGATTTCCCATGTGATTCAATCATTTTCCCTCTATTATATCCCGCCAAATGACCTACGGTATGGAATATGTCAACCCTAATAGTCAAAAGTCTAAATGTTGAACATAATCTTGATAATATTGTAATACGATAATTCTAAAAAATAATCATTTGGAATTCTCCACTACTACTATAGGTTAGTATTATCATTATGTCAATTGTATATGGTAGAAATGGATTAACTATATGCACATGAAACTTATAATATAATTTATATGTGTTAAGGTTGTTAACACATTATTCACTGCTCAACACTGAAATATTTAAGATTGAAAAACCTAAAATAAAACGGCAAAAGATTTCTTATGATGACACATATTTGTGAGAACTTAGACTTGGTCATATTAGCCTTGACCGGATAGATAGGTTGATAAAGAATGGAGCTTTAAACCATTTGATGAACATTAAAAAGTGATTTAATAAAAGAGAAACTAATCATTTTACACTTATAATTTCATTAATCCCATTCATTTAGCACATTTGTGAAATGATAATTAAATTTATGTTTTATATATTTTTATTGTGATTTTTATTTCTTATGTAGATGAAATAATACTTTGGATGCATAACTAGGAAAATGGACGTGATATTTGGATTTTGAAGGCCAGAAACTTAAAAGGGTTAATGAACAGTGTACAATTTCTGAAATTTATGTTTTGCACAATTTTCGTATTTTCACCATAACTGTTTACTCCAATATCGGATTGAGGCAATTCAAGTTCCAGATGAAAAAAGACTCAAATATCTACAACTTTATTGTTTACAAGATTTTCTAATTCATAAGTTTTCAAGGCCAAAATTGATGAAAAATACAAAGTGTGTTATATATATATACACACACACACACACGATTGCATGAAAAATGAGAAAGAAAGCGATGGTGAATAGGTATCCACAAATGAACAGTATCTTCGATCGAAATTCTGTCGATTCCAACATGTTCGTGGGATCATTTTGAGTCTGTATATGCTCTCGAAATCTCAATAAGACCTTCGGGTAAAAAATTCGCTAATTTTAAGTTTTCTGTTAAATGATTGGATGTAAGCAATAGCTTCCGAGAGTAGCGTATTGATATAAATTGAACTGTTTGAGTATGAGTATATTGAATATGTGTATTTGGTAGAATCCGGGTGAAAGCTGAACGAATTGGATCGATCCGATAGATTATGTTAGTTTCCGTTAAAAGTGTATTGATATGTTTTTGATCGTAAAGATAGATATGAGATATATATGATGATATGATAATGTTAAGATAAATCCAGGTAGGATCGGAGGGTTCAGGACCCTTCCATAGCATTTGCGAAAACTTTTTCAGAAGCTTTTTCGAAAACACATAAACCGAGGATTTCAGTTAACTAGTGTCTTGGATTAGTTTGTAATGATGTTTTAAGATTATTGAAACTAAAATCATTGAAATCAGATTTGATTTGGTTGTCCCAGAAAGATCTGAGATTTTGTTAAACTTAAGTCGAGAATTCTCTAAAGTCGTGATCCTGACGGTGTTTCGCCATTTGTTTTGATAGATTTGACTAGGACCTAGAGCGCCCGCGAAGCCAGGTAAGTAAATTATGTGATGAGTACTTGATTGGTTGATAAGTTTCTATATCAGAGGTTTCTATATGGGAAATCCGAAATTGAGGATGTTTGGGCGATGATGAAAGATATGAGGACAGTTAAAGATTTAGCATTTGAGTTCACAGTAATGTGTGTTCATATGTTTGAAATATATATATGTAAATGAGCATTTGGATGACGATTCAGATGTGTTTGTAATGTATGTGTTTGTGTATGAGAAATCGTGCGATGAGTTTGTGTTACGTGATATGTGCACATGTGTGTTTGTTTGATTCATCTCATAACTATTCTAAAATAGGTAATGAGTCTCGTACGAGCATATGTATATGTTGTTTTGGTTGTGTGTTCCTTGATGTTTTGACTGTTGTGTATGCTTCGTTATCAGTTGCACGATGATTGTATGTATGTCTTACAGTATGTATGCGTATGATATAACCCGTGATATGTACGGATTATTGTAACATCTCTGATCTGGAAGATATTACCGGCATGTGATAGACCGTTCTAACCCCATAAGCCTCTGACTCTTCTATTATGATCAATTACTAATGCTCTTATAATTATATCATATGTATGGGACCATGGCCCAAACTTAGTAACCAAACATACAACTCAACTACAATGTCTTTATTTGTAAACATGTTAACACTTGCTTTTACAATGACTATTTTAAACACAAGATAATACACGACTTCTACTTATCACTGACTG
>SKCR01054217.1:0-36479 GCA_019454045.1 Zanthoxylum bungeanum | reverse complement strand
ATGGTGTTTCTCTATATTTATAGGGAGGAGTTATGGTGGGATAAATTATAAAATAATAAAATAATAATAATTACAAGATAAAGATTAAGTAGTTGAGATCATCACAAATTACAACACTCCACATTGAGCCCGACTACTTTAGTCCTACATAATTCGTTTGACTTCTGAGCGGAATAACATTGCCTCATTAAAACCTTGCCAGTAAAACCCAGTGGGACAAAACCTGGTCGAAGGAAAAAATGTACAATATATTTGTGTCATGTTAATGAATATGCTCCCCCTAATGAGAGATATCATCAAGATAATTTACTAAGTCGACATATGCCAATACTATATACAAGCTTCTCAAATGTTGATGTCGGTAAAGCTTTTGTAAATAAGTCTGCAAAATTATCGGTTGATCTTATTTGCTTGACATCAATTTGCTTGCTCTGCTGGAGCTCATTAGTATAAGAGAATTTAGGTGAGATGTGCTTGGTTCTGTCTCCATTGATGTACCTGTTGGGTTTCTCTAAGGTCCCGGGATCTATTTCAAGCAATGAAATATATATGTGAATACTCGTAAAAGCATGACGGAATCATACTTACAACGATCGGCTTTTACGACTTGATGAACATCAAAATCTTCAAGTTTTTCACCTCCAAGGTTCTCAGCTTTGGATGTTCTCCAAGCTCCAAGATTTGTGTTGTCATTCCATGCTCACAAGTCGGTTTCCCTATCACCTTCGCAAGACCCTTAAAGCGTGCTAGTACCTCGGAAATTTTTCCGTAAAATTCCCTTTGCTTCTCCATGTATTCCGCAATTGCAGAATTTTGAGAGCAAAAATGGCCCAAGGCCGTGAGTGAGAGAGAATGAGAGGAAGAGAATAAATGAGTTGGTTTGGTTGTTGGAGTTATGTATCTAATACACAAAAATGAATTTCAAAAATCCATGTACCAAAAGTCAAAGCATTAAAGCCACAACCACCTCCATCACTATTCACATCAAAAGTGACTAGACATCACATCACTCAAAGTGATGTGACTTCAATCACTTGATTGATTAGTGATTTTATGCTTGATGTGACTTGTGGGCCGCACTTTAATTCGCAATGCGAGTGCGCCCGCAAACACTCCCGGGCTCGGGTTCGCTAATTCCAAATTAACGAATTTCCCTTTGCGACGTAATTAAATAATTAAGCCTAGCAAAATTACTATTCACATCGCTAACGAATTAATTCTAAATTAACTCGTTCGCCCGAATTAAATTCTAAATTTAATTATGCGTCAAAATCCAATTTTGTATAATATATCGAATATATTATTTTATCGATTAATTCCAAATTAATCGTTCTTTCTCTTTAAATTATATTTTATCCCAGATAAAATATCTCCGTAATTAATCCCAGATTAATTTTCTCTCTCCATAAATTAATCCCAGATTAATAAAGTGCGAGTCATACGTCATCGGTGAATCTTCGGGAAGCGACCTATGAGATCCCCGGATATGTTGGCAGTAAATCTGGTCGTCGGACTATCCGAATACGTACGTACCTACTACTACGTTTTTACCGATTTACAAGACATGGTTGGCTTCTAGCAAAGCATCATGCCTACCAAATTCTCCAGAAATATTCTTACTGGAATATGTGATCTATATCAGGTGTAGTATACGTAGTATAGCGTATTTCGATCTAGTATCGAATGTCACGTGCAAGGGCTGGAATTGTGACTACCCCGTACGAAGCACATATCAGATCTCTGCTAACTAGTCTCTATAATCGGATAATCATGACCTAGTCATATTATCCCGATGACTACAGTACATAAGAGTACCAGTTCTGTATCCTACGTGATCATCATCTCCACTATGACTGGAGTGATACTTCCGTCTCGACATCACACCCAATACACTACGATTCTCAATATACCCAGAAGAGGCGTACACAGAACCTGTTAAAGCCCTGGACGACCAAAACCAAAGTATATTGATTGTCGCAAGCATTAGCGGTGCAAGTCTCAGGTTAAGACCAAATACACCTACCCTGAATCGGACTTCCATAGACACATAGTCATACTACCAATGGAATTCTGAGGGGTCTATCCAGAGCGAAGCTGTTTCCGTACCATCGGTAAAAACAACCTCCTATTACACTTGCATGAGTATCTAATAGCCAAATATATGAGAACTATGCTGTTATGCTCCCACAACGCGCATAAGTGAAATACTAGTCTATTCCGCATTATCGATGTCCAATCTCGATAATACTACGACTAGGAATATTTAATGATTAAACCTTCATGGATTGATACTGTCTCATATCTTATCAATCCGGAACTAATCATATGGACCTTCTATCATTTATACATCTTGGTAATCTAATTACAAATGATAAAAGAGCAATTTCATTTGTCACATAGTTAATTTGTACAACAACACCATGATCTGTACAAATAGTGATGTTATGGGCCATAACTATCCAAAAATCTCCCACTTGGCTATAGCCAATCACTCAAGTGTCCTACACCCGAACTATGTACGGTTCGCTCAAACTTCTGCTGAGGAAAGGCTTTCGTCAGCGGATTTGCATGATTATCATCTGATGCGATTTATACGATCATCACATCGCCACGATGTATGATCCGAACGAATCAGATGAATATTTGAAGTATATATCTGGATTGTTGATGAGACCATTAATTTTTTAGTTTAATTTCTACAACAACACCATGATCTGTACAAATAGTGATGCTATGGGCCATAACTGTCCAACAGTACCCTCATCTGATTTGTGCAATACATGTAACATTATCTTAATATATCACTGTTGGAATATATGTGGTAGAATTTAAGTTTCATGTGTTCTGAATGTGATGGATAAGTGACCTTAACCATATACACTCTCTGCTTGCTTCATGTAGTGCAAATATCTCCAAGTGATTGGATGAGGTAGCAGCAAAAGACTGTTTTGTAGATCGTCATGAAATTACTGTATTATTATAGGTAAAAACATACCCTGTTTGTGAACGTGCCTTATGAGGGTCAGAGAGATATCCTGCATCAGCGTAACCAACAATGTTTGATTCTTATGTTAGCTCATTTGAATAAAAAAAATCCCAAGACTTTAGTGTCATGAAGATAACAAAAGATATGTTTGACGCCATTCCAATGTCTTCGAGTTGGCGCAGAACTAAATCTTGCCAATAAATTAATAGAAAATATAATATCCGGTATGGTGCATTGAGTTAAATACAGCAAGGCACCAATTGCACTAAGATATGGTACTTCTGGACCAAGTATCTCTTCATTATCTTCTTTAGGACGAAATTGATCATTTTTAGGATCGAGAGATCAGACTACCATGGGAGTACTTAATGAATGAGCATTATCCATATTGAAACGTTTGAGCATTTTTTTCAATATATGCAGACTGATGGATAAATACTCCTTTAGTTTTATGCTCGATCTGCAAGCCGAGACAATATTTTATTTTTCCCAAGTCTTTCATCTCAAATTCTTTTTTCAAATATTCAGCAATTTTTAGAAGCTCTTCAGGAGTTCTAATTAAGTTCATATCATCGACATCTACTGCTATAATGGCAAATCCAATTTCAGACTTTCTAATAATACGCATGGGCAGATATGATCATTTATATATCATTGTTTCATCAAATATTCACTCAAACGATTATACCACATGCGTCCAGATTGTTTCAATCCGTATAAAGATCATTGTAACTTGATTGAACACAGTTTACGATCCTTTGATTTATATGTTTCAGGCATCTTCAATCCTTCAGGGATTTTCATGTAATATCAGTGTCAAGTGACCCATACAAATATGATGTCATTACGTCCATAAGACGCATGTCTAGTCTTTCAGAGACTGCCAAATTGATTAAAAATCGAAAAGTAATGGTATCCATCACAGGAGAATACATATTCTCATAGTCAATACCAGGTCTCTGCGAGAAACCTTGTGCAACTAGTCGTACTTTATATCTAATGATTTCAGTATGTTCATTACGTTTTCGTACAAACACCCATTTGTAACCAACAGGTTTGACATCTTCAGGTGTCTGGACTACGAGTCAAAATACTTCACGTTTAGCTAAAGAAGTCAATTATGCTTGAATTGCTTCTTTCCATTTAGGCCAATCGTGTTTTAGTCTACATTTATCGACAATTTGAGATTCAAAATCATTTGTAATTTCAGTAGCTATTGTATGTGCAAACGCATTGTCGATGATTATTTCATTTCGATCCCACACTTCTCTTGAGTAAGTATAGTTTGTAGACTTTTCATCATTTTTGGATTTTTGAACCTCTTCAGGGGCTAGTATCTTTTCAGGGACTAACAGTTCTTCTGGAACTAGTGATTATAAGAATGTGGGTGTATTGATAGCTCGAGCATTATTTGTAACAAGATCATGATCTCTTATTTTCCTCTTTCGGGAAATCATATCTTTTGAACCAAGTGGTATGTCACGCTTCTGACGTGGAATAGATAATCAATTAGACGTTTTTTACACTAGATTGTTCAACAGGAACAATCACCCGGGTTAGTGTATTAACAACTAATATATGTGACTTGGTAACTTTTGATGCATGTATAAATACATCACGTAATTGATTTACAATTTGCTGCAAATGAACTATCATTCGCACTTCATTTTCACAATGACTGGAGTGAAAATCTAAATGAGACATAATAAACTAATTCTAAGAAAATGTGTGGCTTACTTCAGGAAGCTTCATTTTTTTTAAAAGAGAAGAAAATTGTCTCATTTAAATGACAATATGTAAATGATAATCTGTTGGTTATATCCACTTTTATTACTTTATCATCATAAGGATTCGTGATTATTGTCAGGACATTAATCATGCCATTCTTTTACATTTACATATCCATTATGATATGTATTTTACCTTCACTTCAAGGAATAGTAAATATCGTATTTCCAATCAAAAAAATTTTCAATTCACAATTTCAGCTGTGAAGTAATATTAGATAAAGTTGAGTTAAACTCAATAATAGTAGACCAAATATGTTCTACTATAGTAGACATAACTTCAAGCTTTCTTGTAAAATATGTCAGAGGAAAATATACATCATTCAGAGATATTTATTTTCCTTAGTGGTACATTTAAAATATATAACTTGGATTCACATTTCAATATCTATACCCCATGAAATAAAATGGTATAATAAGACATTAAGAACAAAAATTTTAAATTCATGTATAGAACTCCAGGTTCATATATATGATACAATAAGCTTTAGAATTTTAGGTTTTAAATGTTTAAGGTTGTAACTTATAATTTCAAATTTTATTTTGTTCCTTAAAATTTTGAATTCTCTTTTAGAATTCATAACTCTAAACTTCAGGTTTAGATTTAAAAATTATGGTAGAACTTCCAGTTCTAATTTATATGATTAATTTTACGAACTTCAGGTTCATATATGAAAATGATAGATGTAGAAATTTTGGTTTTAAGAGTTACAATTAAGAATTTCAGGTTCTAATTTATTTGTAATTGCCAATAGTAAATATATATTTGTGTCTTGATATGATAACCATTTCAGCGGATATCTTTGAACTTTAGGTTCTATATGATTTCTAAAAATCTTCATAAAAGTTGATCAATGATATCTACAAATAAGATACAAATTTTATGTATATCAAGTACATAATCATTGTATTTTTATATCAGTCAAAATAATATCTTCAAGATATTTGAAAGTACTAAATATCTTCTGGATATTTGAAAAATCTAACCTTTTATCATAAACAAATGGATATAAAGAGAGTAATGCAAAATTATAAATTGTATTCACAAGTGTGTTATGATTTCACTTATTAGAGCATTATTCCTTTACTGCAGTGGAGTTTCTCTATTATATCTATACGTAGTTGGAATTAACATTCACTACTGGGAATATTAAGAAACTGATTTTCGTGTTCTATGAGAACATCACATTTTATTTAAATTATAGTTCAGAGCTACAGGTTCTGATATTAAAAGCTAATTTGAACTTCAGATCTGATTAGCTCTTTATTATTGCAAACTTCTGGCAGCAATAATAATAATATATATATAATATAACTTAAAAGAATAAAGATATAATATAAAATAAAATATAATAGAAAAATAAAAAAAATTACATAAATATGTATGAACCAAAAATTACACACATGTATTTGGAACTTTAGGTTCTCTTAAAAAAATAATTCGTTGACCTAGATAGACCCGGCCACGGTTCCGGTTCGGAACCGGAACCGAACCGGAACAGAACCGGTTGGAACCGGAAGGTTCCGGTTCCAACCGTTCCGGTTCCGGTTCCGGAACCGAACCGGAATGGGACCGGTTCGGTTGGGGTTCCACCCCAACTTGAACCGGTCCGAACGGTTCCGGTTGGAACCGTCGGGTTCCTGTTGGAACCGTAGGGTTCCAACAGGAACCCTACGGCCCCCAACGGCTAGTAGCCGTTGGGGGCCTAATTCCCCCAACGGCTACTGCCGTTGGGGGATGCAGGGAGCCGTTGGCTCCCTGCCAAACGGCTCCCTGCAAAAAAAAAAATAAAAAAAAATTATAATTTTTTTTATTATATAAAATAAAAATTACTAATGTACCCCTAATAACGGTAATAAAACGGTTATATTTATGGGCATTTTTGGTATCAAAAAAATTCTAAAATTCTATAAATAGGATTTATTTTTCATAATTTCATCACACCAATTTCTCAACTCTCTCATTTTCTATAAATCTCTTATTCTCAATCTTACTTCAATACAATTCTCTTATTTTAGTTGTTAATTAATTTGTTATCATTCGGCATTCGCATCGCAATTATTCAAATGGCAAGCTCATCCGAGAACATAATGTCAAATATGCCGACCCAAGAGAGCGGCCCCAGTGTCAGTGCACAATCACGGAGAAGAGAAGTTAAGGCTCGGTCCTCCGATATTTTCAAAATTCATTTTAATTTGGAACGCCTAGATGATGGTTCACAACGAGCAATTTGCAACTATTGTGGGGTTATCTATAAATTTTCTGGTGGATACGGAAATATGATCAAGCACATGGAGAAACATCATCCGGTTGAATTTGGCATTGATACGACGCAGACTCAAATGGCCAGGTACGCATCATCTAGTAGAGGTACGAGTAGTGTAGATTTATTTAAATATTCTGATGCAAAAAATAGAGAAGAATTTGCGAAATTAACATGTATGACACATCTTTCTTTAAGCTTTGGTGAAAAACTTCATTTTACTAATTACGTGCATAATGCTTTAAACCCTGCTGCATGTAGAATGACTCGAAACACAACAAAACGTCATATTTTCAAATTATATAAAGATGGTAAAATTATTTTAAATGAAATATTTAAAGAGATGAAAGGTCGTATTTCTATATGTTCTGATATTTGGAGTGACCATTGGCAAACACACTCATACATGGGTGTGACTTGTCATTGGATTGATACATCATTTACCATGCAAAAACGACGAAATAAA
The DNA here is from genome assembly GCA_019454045.1 of Zanthoxylum bungeanum. Lineage (NCBI taxonomy): Eukaryota > Viridiplantae > Streptophyta > Magnoliopsida > Sapindales > Rutaceae > Zanthoxylum > Zanthoxylum bungeanum. The sequence continues at coordinate 28,976 of SKCR01054217.1, read as the reverse complement.
AAATTTTGAGTTTTCTAATGAAAGTTTTAAATGAACCGGTAATTCAACCAAGACTTAGCGCATGAGATCGTTGGTTATTACAACGAAATAAAAAATCTAGGGATACGACAACAACTAATAACCCTGAATTAGATAATTATTTATCTACAAATTTTGAGTTTTCTAATGAAAGTTTATGCAGTAAAAATTTTAAAATCCTTGAATGGTGGAACCGGCATCAAAATATATATCATGTTTTATCTATTATTGCTAAAGAGATATTGACAGCACCTATTTCCACCGTTGCGGTTGAGCAAGCCTTCAGCTTGGGAGGTAATATATTGGAAGCTAGGCGATCTTCATTACATCCAAGCACTCTAGAAGCAACAGCTTGTGTGGATGATTGGACTCGAGCTGATCTGAGACAACAAGAAGATGCCCCCGATGATTTTGAAGATTTGTTCGATAATGCTTCTGCAACAAGTGCAAGCGGAAGCTACGGACCCGGAGCCGAAGGATCAACTGATAATGATGATTGATAAATGTAAAATTATAATTTACAAAGGGGATATGTCTTAAACTTATAATGGAACTACGTGAGCTTTGATTCCTCTCACCCTTGGAGGATACGTAGGCAACTTAAATTTTAAAAAATTTAAGCTCAAGCTCTTCAATGTAATAATTTTTTTTTTTTTTTTTATAAATTTAATCTCATTTTTTTTAATTAATAATTTTTTTTTATTTAATGATTTGACTCCTCTCATTTTTTTATTTTAATTAATTAAAAAAAAAATGAACCGAACCGGAACCGAACCGTTCGGTTCCGGTTCGGTTCGAGTTTACGGTTCCACTTAAGTGTGGAACCGGAAACCGGCCGGTTCGGTTCGGTTCGGTTCCGAACCGGAACCGAACCGCCGGCCGGGTCTAGACCTAGAATTTCAAGTTCTAATCTTACATTACATCAGATCCTAAAAGAGAATTATATTTCAAAATTTTATTTCCGATTTATAATATTAATATTTAGAACTTCAAGTTCATAAATATGATTTTATAAATTCAGAACTTCAGGTTCTATGGTAAATTTAAAACTGCAGGTTTTATTCTAAAGTCTAATTAATTGAGGTTAGAACTTCAGGTTCTATAATTATTTTATAGATTTAGAACTACATGTTCGAATCTAATAATTAATTAATGAATTTAAAACTTCGGGTTCTAATTTACCTCTTATAGTTAATCATAATTATGAAAGAAACTAAAATAAATTTATAAAATAAAAACAAAAATACAGTTTTTATTTTCTGATGTCGAGGATCCAAATTGATAGCAATCACAGAGCATATTCATAAAAATAATAATAAAATACATAAAACATAATATAATGAATTAGAAATACAGGTTCTAATTTTTTTTTTAATATCGAGATTCAGAACTTCAGATTCTGAATTAGAACTACGGGTTCTAATTGTAATATTGAGATTCAGAACTTCAGGTTCTGAATTAGAACTAAGTGTTCAAATTTTAATATTGAGATTCAGAACTTCAGATTCTGAATTAGAACTACGAGTTCTATTTTTAATATTAAGATTAAGAACTTCAGGTTCTGAATTAGAACTATATATTCTAATTTTTAATATTGAGATTCAGAACTTCAGGTTCTGAATTAGAACTACGGGTTTGAATTTTAATATTGGGATTCAGAACTTTAAGTTCTCAATCAAGGCTACGAATTCTAATTTTAATATTGAAATTCATAACTTCAATTCTCTAATTCAATTCATTAGCATGTTAATTTAATTCATCATCAAATGCTATGGACGCATGTTATGATCAATTAGGCTTCAGGCCATAATGATTCAATTCATTTCCTTTATGAATAATGAGCATAATAATTTTTTTTTTCTCTGTAAATAATGGGCATCAATCATTATTCATTTCATTGTTTGCGGAACTGGTTGATCAATTAGGCTTCAGGCCGAGGGTAATAGTTTATTGCTACGTGTCGTAAAATAAGAACGAAAAAGAGAAGAGAATACCTTGTAAATTTTTCTTATTGATTATTAATGAATGAATTGATTTTGATATGAAAATACAAAGGGTGTTCCTTTATATTTATAGGGAGGAGTTGTGGTGGGATAAATTACAAAATAATAAAATAATAATAATTACAAGATAAAAATTAAGTAGTTGGGATCATCACAAATTACAACACAAAACAATTAATTAAAGCCAAACTTTCCAAAATCACTGCTCATAAAAAAATATATATTCAAATTATTTAGATGGAAGACATTTCTTTACAATACGATCATAATGAAGTTTCTTTTAAAAGTTTCTTTAGTAGAACTATTAATTAGAATAATAGAACTTGATTTCGAATATTCTACTAATATAGTTTAGACAAATATTGAACTATCAATTTATAATATTAGACTTATTACCTAATTACAAACGAGAAAATATAGGAAAAATAATTAAAGTAAATATAAAATATAAAGTATCCGATATTATCTGTGAAGAATTATTATTATTAAATTGGATTTTCAAAGACTTCAGAATTATAAATTAAACTTGGACAATAGTTTATGTGCTCCAAAAGATTGGAATATTTAGAGCTTGAAATTAGTAATTATGATACTCCTAGTGAGAACTTCGCCATTAAACAAAACAAAAACAAAACAAAACAAAATTACTCTTTAAATTTTATTAATACAATAGCTCATAATGTTGAAGTCTGTACTTAGTATGATGATAAAATGTTAACTTATTATCCGTTTAGTTAAGAGTTCGAACCCTGAAAATAATCTTTTAACGAAATAAAAATAACTTATAACTGAAGTCTTGTATACAAGCTATGACCAATAGCTCATAATATGGTAAAATATATTGTCATAGGAAGAATTCCTCATTGTCTCAGTATGATCAAAGTTCTGTTAGTCCTTTCCTTGTATATTACAGCTGCTGCAGCCAACACTGAGGATCGAGATGCTCTTCTTGCCCTGAAAGCTCATGTAATAAATGATCCAAGCAATTTCTTGTCCACATATTGGAACACAAGTATCTCTGTATGTAATTGGATGAGTGTCACTTGTGATGTCCAGAGTCACAGCCTTGGATATCTCTAACTTAAGTCTCACAGGCACCATCCCTTCACAACTTGGGAATCTTACTTCTCTGCAAACACTTGATCTTAGTTTTAACCATTTTTCAGGTACCATTCTTTCATCCATCTTTAGCATAATTAAATACACTGAAAGTACTTGATCTGAGCAAAACCAGCTCTCCGGTTCATTCCCTTATTTGGTTTCTAATGTTTCTTCTTTACAATCTCTTGATTTTAGCTATAATAGATTATCTGGCGAACTCCCACCAAATATTTACAATAATTTTCCTCTTCTGCAATTCTTTCTTTCGAGTTCAAACGTGTTTCATGGCAAAATACCAAAAGAAATCGGCAACTTGACTAACCTCAAGGGTTTAAATCTTGGAGAGAACAAACTCCAAGGTATGTATATTATCACATAATTTATATAACTATATAAAAATTTTGCAGTCATCTGTCGTGATATGAAAAAGTTTAGTGATTACGCATTTATAACTATGGAATACTTGTCACCACACAATCTATCAACAATAAAGTGTTTTTTTTTTTTTTTTTTTTTTTTGGCACCACATATTTAACCTAATTCTATATTTTTTAAAGATGCTAATTTGTGGCTATTTGTATCTAACTAATAAAGCAATAAAATTCTTTCAAAGTGCAGGTGAGATATTACATGAAATCGGAAATCTCCTCAAGCTGGAGTATTTAAAGCTCTATCAAAACAAATTAGTTGGTGTTGTTCCCGTCAGTGGCGTATCTAGAAAATCAAATCAGTGGGGGCAAAAGTTATGAAAAATAAATAAATAAAAAAAACATACAAAATATTTATATTTATATTGATATGCGAATATTTTACACATTACAATTGTCCACGACGTGGTTTCATATTTTGAAAACCATGAATGATAGTTTCATTATCAATGCTCCTAAATACATCTTTTTCTATATATGTAACTAAATTATCATTCATCCATTGATCTTCCATCCTGTTGCGTAGTCTAGTCTTCACAACATTCATAGCTGAAAATACTCTCTCCACAGTGGCAGTGGCAACATGTAAAGTCAGAGCTAATGTTAAAAGTAAGTAAACTAGCGGATATACCTTATCCTTTTTAGTTTGAACCAACATTGCTGCAAGATCACCAATCCCATTCAATTTCGAAAACTCAATACTAGAACGAATATCCATAATGTAAGTATCAAGTTGACCATCTAGTACGAGAAGTTCTATTGAAGAGAAATATGTGGGATAAAATTGAGCAAGACGAACTAGATTTTGTTTATTGAATGAGGAGAATGAATCGCATGGACTAAGGGAAGCTAAACAAAGAAGCAATTCGGTGTTTGTCTCATTGAAACGATTGTTAAGCTCTTGAAGTTGGGCATCTAAAACCACATAAAATAATTCAACCCGATAATGATGCAAGTTGGTAGTTTTTTGCGCTTTACGCCTTGAACGACCTCGAATAATAAATATGTCATTCATATTAGGCACATCAATGTTATATGCATCACAAAAAGAGAGAACTTGACTTAATAAATAATCCCATCCACTCTCCCTCATCATTTGCAAGCTATCTTTACACAATCTAACTAGCTTCATGGCATTCACAATATCTTGATCTTTCTTTGCAATGCTAATGACAATTAATTTGTCAATGATAATATATTTTTCATCAAATATAACCCAAATATAAATTCAAATGATTGCATTGAATCTAAGAGATTACTTGCCTCACATCTTTGTTCACGAGTTGCTCCATCTTCGACAATCATCTCAAGGACATCAATTATGGATTGAAACATAGTAATGATACTAAGTAAAGTGCCATTGTGTGAACCCCAACGTGTATCACCAAACCGCTTCAAGTTAGTCTCTTGATTTTGCCATTGCCCACTTGAAAGTTCGTCATTAGAAATTGCCTTTACAATTGCTAAAACTTGTTTCTCTCTAAGAACATTGCGACGCTTACATGAGCCTCCAACAACATTCACCACATTAGCAATTATATTGAAGAAAGATTGAACTTCAACATTATTTTTTGCCACGGCCATAAGAGCTAATTGAAGTTGGTGAGCAAAACAATGAACATAATAAGCACATCCATTCTCTTTTAAAATAAGTGTCTTGAGACCATTCAATTCACCTTGCATATTACTAGCCCCATCATATCCTTGCCCACATAATCTAGAAATATTTAATCCATGTTTAGAAAATAAGTTGTCAATTGCTTCCTTCAGTGACAAAGCGGTGGTACTAGTTACATGCTCGATACCAATGAAACATTCAACTACATGCCCACTTTTGTTCACATACCGTAAAACAATAACCAATTGCTCCTTTATTGATACATCACGAGATTCATCAATTAAAACTGAAAAGAATGCTTCACCCATATCTTGAAGAATGACATTTGTTGTTTCAATTGAAGCCACATGCACAATTTCTTTTTGTATACTCGGTGATGTCACCCATATCTTACTAAAATTCGAGGTCGAAGACCGGGATCCATAGGAAGATTTGACAAAATAATTTCTACATCGTTTTCTTTGGAAACATCAATAATTCTCTCCAAAGAAGACACTTTTTCTTTTGAACAATCATCACTTCTTTGTAATTTATTGGAAGAATTTGAAATTTTTCCGTTAAACTATCATCGGCTGATGATGAAAGTTTTGAGACTTTCTTAAAATATTTCTCCATAACTGTTTCAAAATTAAATTTGTAGTCTATTAGGAAAAAAATGATATAAAAATAAAACATTAATTGATCTAATATAAATAATTTAGTGAATAAATTTATATAACATTATATCCATAAATAGTAAGTTTCATAATACAAGCATAAATGTAATTGAAGAAAATATCTATAAAACCAAACCTAAGCTTAAAATATTTGTCTATAATGAATTAATGTTCTAAACAAATTCAAGGCTATTTAGTAATTGCAATCAAAATTTCGATCAAAATTTATAATTTCCATTAAAAAAAAGGGATCACAGCAGAGAAAGATTAAAAAAAAGGACAACATAAGCTACCAAATTTACTATGTTTTTTGAACTTGAAGGTCAATGGTAAACTAAAACCCTTTAAATTTGAAAAATTCCAAAACCCATTTTTTTGTTTTATATGAAGATGCCGATCTTTACCTTTATTTTCTCACTTACTGTCTGAATTGGAGGGTTGATGTTACTTGCAAGAGGGTTGTTCTTGCTCTTGCTCCCTTGCCAAGCTGTGTTGCTGATTTGCTTCCTGGAGTTGCTGAGTCGCTGACGAGTGATGCCTGACTTGTTTGATGCTTCTTGATCTTGCAACTTGTAAGAGTGGGTTGTAATTTATTTTTGATTGGAATTCTTAAATTCTTAAATTCAATTTCAGGTCTTGGGCTTGTGGGCTGAATTTTTAAACTCAGTTGAGATGCTCTACAAATGTGATCCATAGATTTTTCACTCAAGCTAATACAAGAAGAAGCTGAGTCGAGCAACAACCGGGAATCCTTTCAGTCTTGGGCTTGTGGGCTGAAATTTTTTTTAAAAAAAATTCTTGAATTTTTGGTGGGCCAGTGGGGGCAACTCTGGCCCCTTAATGCCTCTGCCCCTGGTTCCCGTTATAATCTTCAATATTATGTCATCACTCAAAATACTTGCGCTTCCAGATAATTCTCTATTTGGAAGTCTTCCATCAAGCACAGAAAATCGACTTCCAATCTTGAGCACCTTGTCCTGTGGGGGGGTAATAATTTTAGTGGCACAATTAATTCCTAGTTTCATCTTCAATGCTTCTAAGCTCTATTTAGTAAATTGGGTGATAACTCATTCTCGGATTTTATTCCCAACACATTTGGCAACTTAAGAAACCTTAGGTGGCTTGGATTACAAATAATTATCTGAAATCTTCGACTCTAGAATTGAGCTTTCTATCTTCCTTGTCAAACTGCAAGTATTTAAAACATATTGATTTTTCAAGTAATCCACTCAAGGGCATTCTTTGCAATATCTTGCCATGGGCCATTGCAACATTAGCAGCGGAATTCCTGAAGAGATCGGCAACTTGGCCAACTTGATAACTATTTATTTAGGATCTAATAAGTTGAATGGATCAATTCCCCACACTCTCCGTAGATTACAAAAAATTCAGGTTTTGCGTTTGCGTCGTAATAAATTAGAAGGATCAATTCCAAACTATATTTGTCATTTGACTGCGCTCTTTAAGTTGAACTTACACAGTAATAATCTAAGCTTTCCGGATCAATACCTGCATGCTTAGGCAATCTCACTACTCTAAGGAACCTCAATTTGGAGGCCAATATGTTAACTTCTAACATACCTTCAACTTTGTGGAGCCTTAGTTACATCTTGTATCTTGATTTTTCATCAAATCTTTTGACTGGAAGTGTCCCTTTATAGATTGGAAATTTGAAGGTTTTGGTAGAATTACATTTATCGAGGAATAATTTATCTGGAGTAATCCCAACTACAATTGGAGGCTTAAAAGATCTGCAACTTCTCTCCCTAGGATATAACAAGTGTTGAAGCCAGCAAGAAGCCAGAGCAAAGGACAAAGAGCACCAAAAGGTTGAAATCCATGCATGCAGTTGGCATGCAAAATCAAGCACATAAAGCTTGATGGGAGGTGTAAGCTTGCCAAACCGCGTGTTACTGTAGCACGCGGTTTGAGCATTATAAAAGGAGCATCAGAGCTCTGTTATCATTATCCCAGAAATCCCAAAACTCATATGTGAGTGAGAATAGAAAGTAAAGATGGTTGAAATGTTTTTTTTTTTTTGTAAAGTTTTGTGTATAAGTTTTGTAATTCTTTTGTGGTGTAATAAAAGAAAAGTTTTCCTCTCACATCTCCTATATTGTGTGTGTTTCATCACAACAAGTGGTATCAGGAGCTAAGGTTATACGGTGGGATCCCGAAACTCGGGAACAGAGATTCGGTTCGGAAAGTCGGTTCCGACGAAAGTTATCGAAAATCAATTTTTAGCATACCATCGTACTTTTCACGGAGAGACGAGCACGGTGGTATTTTTCGGCGATCGATCGGAGGTCAGACGAAGCCGCACGAGAGCCGACTAGAGAGCTTGTCACGCGCCGCCACTCGCACAACGTCTGTACGCGCGTCTGAAGGTTGAAGACGCTGACTCAGCCGCTAGGTCAACGACATGTCAGCGTCCAGTCAGCTGCCACGTCAGCAGCCCAGTCAGCAGCCCAGTCAGCTTGACACGTCAGCATCCTAGTCAGCTTGACACATTAGCAGCCCAGTCAGCAATCACGTCAGTGACACGTCAGTGACACGTCAGCAGGTGCCACGTCAGCATACCTGGTAATTTTCAGAAAGGTCCATATACTTTCGTGAAATTACATTTTGGCCCTAAACTTTTAGAAATAGCACTTTGAACCCGCAACTTCTGGAAAATTATATTATAGTCCCTGTTTCGGATTTTGACAAACGAAGTGTCATTTCCACCATTTTCGACCGTTCCAGACGCAACGGTGAGCTCCGGTTTTTGAAATTCTTTATAGAATTTTTGTAATGGAAGGAGGCAGTAGGAAAATGGTTTTGTTAACCAGTACAAATTATTTCACATGGAGAGGAATGATGAAAGACCTTCTGTATGTGAAGGACTATGATGGATCAGTATTTCTGGAGCAGAAACCAGAAGGAATGTCCGATGAGAAGTGGGATAATCTTCACCAGAAAATATGCAATACAATTCGTCAGTGGATTGACGATAATATCGTGAACCATGTCAGTGAAGAAACAAATGCACGTGTTTTATGGAGAAAGCTGGAGGAGCTTTTCCAAGCAAAGACTGGCAACAACAAGCTGTACTACATCAAGAAGATGATGGGTTTGAAATACCAGGAAGATACAACTGTGGCAGACCATATCAACGATTTCCTCGGCACTATGAAAGAACTGTCTGGATTGGGCATAGTGATATGATCTAGGCTGACAACAAAACAAAAGACCCATTACAAGTACCAGAAGAGCCAATTACGAGGCAGAGGACCAAAAGACTCAGAGAAGCAATGGCAGGATTAGTTCAGAGTTTTATGGCCGACTGCAACAAACAAATAGAGACGCATGTGAGCTTCGATGGAAAGGGCCAAAGCCATTTCAATTGGCCCAAATCAGTTTAATAAAGCTTCCTAGGCATTTGAAGACTTAAAGACTTGGTATTTTGTAATTTCGTATTTATATGGCATTGTTGTCTTTATGCCTTTAGGGTTTCTTTTGTATCACTATTTAATCTTTCTTTCTTTTTCATTTGGAAAACAATCAACAGAATTTATAAAACACAAAAGCTTAAAGCTTTGGTTATGGCCGAATTCTTGTAAGGGAGAGATTCCCCTTTTCAAGTTCGAATCGACTTATCTAAGTTTTGGCAAACTTAGTGGCGTCTCCATTGCTAGCAAAACACTACAAGGATTCATCTTAAAGGTTCTCAAGGGAAAGTTCTTTGTGTGTCTTCTTTGTGGCCTTGGAAGGGTTTTGTTTCTATAAAATCAAATTCGCGGTTCTTGGGGTTCTGTCCGTTGCTTGGGGTTTGCTTGGATTTCGAATCCAAGTGGGTTTCTTGTCATTTGGTATCTAGAGCTCAGGGTTCGAAGGTCTGATTTTTCCTATCTTTCCTTTGTTTGATTCTGTTTTTATTCTCATTCTTGTTATTTTCGTTTCAGTTCTTGTTGGATCTTGTTTCTGTTTTCGTTTTGTTTATTTTTGGATCTGATTTTGTTATGTTTTGCATATCAGTTCATCTTTTTATCTTTTCCAGTTCTGGATTTTTTTTTGTTTGTTTCTTCATCAGTTCATCATATACTTTCTGTTCTTTAGCATATGTTGAAGAAATAAGCATGTTCTTTGGCGGCTGTGTGATTTGTTTCTAAAACCCTAGTGAAGTTTGAAATCTGACTCTGAATTCAGACCCTGAAATCTAACCTTGAATTCAGACCCTAAAATCAGACTTTGAAATCAGACTCTAAAAACTTAGCCTTTGAAATCTGACTCTGAAATCAGACCCTGAAACTTAGACTCTGAAATCAGACCCTGAAGATTAGCCTTTGAAAATCAGACTCTGAAATCAGACCCTGAAAAGTAACCTTTGAAATCAGACCCTGACCAGTAGCCTCTGAAGTCAGACATCGAATAGTAACCTTTGAAATCAGACCCTGACCAGTAACCTCTGAAATCAGACCCTGAAAATAACCTCTGAAATCAGACACTGACCATCAGCCTATGAAATCAGACCCTGACCAAAAGCCTCTAAAATCAGACTCTGAAAATCAGCCTCTTAAATCAGAACCTAAATCAACCTCTGAAATCAGAACCATAGTATCAGCATCTGACATTATCAAAAAAAAAAAGAGCAAAAAAGTGAAATTTTTTGGTTGAATTTAGTTTGTTCCATATTATCATTTAGGTGCCCATGGAGGGTATCCCATCAAAATTTTTATAGCGATGCCAAATTTTCTCCCGAAATTGCATACGACACGTGAATTTGCATGCTTATTTTTTTTCCATTGTGCTAATTGTTCACCTCTTTATTCCAAATACTCTAGTTTAAGTATTATTGATTGAGTCTTCGTCTTTTCTATTCCTGTTCGTATTTTGTTTCCACCTGTCCCATATATATTATTAGACCTTTGTGTTTCATGCTGGCTTGAGGACTACATTTGGTTTGTATTATTGGATTGAGTGTGATTCACATTTGAATTGAGGACGAACTCAAGAGTGGTAAAAGGCAGTGATTGTGAGCACAATATCTGGTAAAAGCCAATAGAGTGCAAACACGAGTGAAGTGATATCATTCAAGTGTAAACACCTGAGATTGTGAGGATTTACATATTTGCTTTACTTTCTTGTTATTTCTAAGCTGTTTGTTTAGTGTTGAGATGGCAGGTCTAACCACTGATGAAAAGCTTGAGGCTTTGGATAGGAAATTTAAAGATATGATGGAGAACATGAATACTGCTTTAGAGAGATTGACCAAGAGTGTAGAGAGTATTCAAACTGGTAGCGGTCCCAGAGCACCACCACCCCAGCATATACCACCACCTCAGAATATACCACCACCTCATAATGTGCCACCTCGACGTGTGTACCACCACAGTATGTACCACCAGATGAAGAGGAAGCTGAAAATTTGTTTGATGATTCTGATGGTCTTGATGATGTGGAGGAGAGATTTCAGCATTGGCATGATATGAGGCCTAATAGAAGGTTTGATAGGAGGAATGATATGATGGATAGACGGTTTGATGATAGAGGTGCATTTGATGCTAGAAGAGGGGATTATGATAGGAGGGAATATGGTAGACGAGGATATGTAGATGGTGATCTAGGTAGCATCAAGATCAAGATACCAACATTCCACGACAAGAATGATCCTGAAGCTTATTTAGAATGGGAAAAGAAAATAGAATTGATTTTCAACTGTCATCACTACTCAAACGAGAAGAAGATCAATTTGGCAACAATTGAGTTTACCGATTATGCTATGATTTGGTGGGATCAACTTGTCTCTACTCGGAGGAGAAATTATGAGAGGCCGGTTCAGACATGGGCAGAACTTAGAGGTCTCATGAGAAAGAGATTTATACCCAGCCATTACTATAGGGAATTGTATCAGAAACTACACATCTGTATCATGGGACCAAAAGTGTCGATGACTGTTACACAGAGATGGAAGTTTCCATGATCAGAGCAAATGTTAGATGAAGATGCAGAAGCTACTATGACACGTTTCTAGGGGGATTGAATAGAGAGATTACAAACATGGTGGAGTTGCATCACTATGTTGATTTGGAGGATATGCTTCACATGGCTATCAAGGTAGAAATGCAACTCAAGAAAAGGTCAACATCCAGATTTGGTACTCAGGCTATTTCTACATGGAAGGGAAAATGGGTTCCGAATGAGAAGCGAGATGAAGGCTTTGACAAGCCTAAAGGCGAGTTCAGTGGAGGCTTTAATAAGCCTAGGGCCGAACCTAGTGCCAAGGGTAAATAGGCTACAGAACCGAGCAAAACTAGACCAAAACCTGAGGGTGCAGCTGCTAGAACTAATGATGTAAAGTGTTTCAAGTGTTTGGCATGGGACACTATGCTTCACAATGTCCCAATAGGCATACCTTAGTGATTGATAAAAAGAGTGGAGAGGTGTACTCTACCGATAGTGAGGTCGAGGAAGAGATGACAACGTTGGAGGATGCTAGTGACCATGAAGGAGATGCATACCCGCTGAATAAATTATCCTTAGTTGTCAAGCGTGCTTTGAGTGCTCATGTTGTAGAGGATGAGAGTGTGCAGAAGAGGGAGAACATATTCCATACTAGGTGCCGTGTGAATGGCAAGGGATGTAATATGATCATAGATGGGGGCAGTTGTACTAATGTTGCTAGCACAGCTTTGATTGAGCGATTGAGGTTGAGTTGTTTGAGACACCCGAAGCCTTACAAGTTGCAGTGGTTAAATAATTGTGGGGAAATAAGTGTGACAAAGCAGGTATTGTTGAGCTTTACCATTGGGCCACACACAGATAAGTCCTATGTGATGTGATACCGATGCATGCATGACATATTCTTTTGGGCAGACCGTGGCAGTTTGATAAGAAAGCTATTCAAGATGGGTTCAAGAACAAGTACTCTTTTTAGCATAAGGGAAAACCCATTACATTATACCCACTTACACCACCTGCACAAGTCCATAAAGATCAGTTAAGTTGTAACTTGAACGTGACAAAGAGAGAGCGAAGGGAAACACCACCTTGGGTGAGACTAGTGAGAGTGGTGTATCTGGTGAGAAAAATAAGGCCAAGGCCGTGGGAGTTCCCAAAGGGAGTGTGAGTGAACGTGAGGGGGAAACAAAAGGAGAGTTAAAAAGAGTTTCTACATGGGTGAAGGTGAAGCGAGGAAAACATTCAAAGCTAGCAAGCTCATGCTATTGTTAGTCTATAAGGAGCCTCATATTTATTTTACTAACTCTGACCATTTGCTTCTGTGTCTATTTCATCTCTTTTGCAGGATTACAGTGACGTACTGACAGAGGACATACCTAGTGGGCTTCCACCCATTAGAGGTATTGAGCACCAGATAAACTTCATACCTGGAGCAGTCATTCCTAACAGACCGGCTTATAGGAGCAATCCTGAGGAGACAAAGGAGCTACAAAGGCAAGTACGGGAGTTGATGGACAACGAATATGTAAGGGAAAACATGAGTTCTTGTGCAGTACCAGTGCATCTAGTTCCTAAGAAAGATGGGACGTGGCGTATATGCGTTGATTGTCGAGCTATCAACAATATTACGGTAAAGTATCGTCACCCAATTCCTAGACCAGATGACATGTTGGATGAATTGCATGGTTCCAAAATTTTTAGTAAGATTGATTTAAAGAGTGGATACCATCAAATTCGCATGAGAGAATGAGATGAGTGGAAAACTGCATTTAAGACTAAGTATGGCTTGTATGAATGGTTAGTTATGCCATTTGGTCTTTCAAACGCACCTAGCACATTTATGAGATTGATGAATCATGTTATGCGTGCATTTTAGGTAAGTTTGTTGTGGTTTATTTTGATGACATCTTAGTTTACAGTAAAACAGTAGATGGGCATGTTATGCATTTGAAGCATGTTCTTGATGTGTTAAGGCAAGAAAAAATGTATGCTAACTTTGATAAGTGCACTTTTTATATGGATAGAATTGTTTTCCTTGGATTTGTTGTGAGTGCAGATGGCATCGAGGTAGATTTAGAAAAGGTGAAGGCAATTCAGGATTGGCCAACACCAACAACAGTGACAGAAGTCAGAAGCTTCCATGGATTAGCAAGCTTATACCGTAGATTTGTTAAAGACTTCAGTAGTATTGCAGCACCATTGACTGAAGTAGTGAAGAAGACTGTTGGCTTCAAATGGGGTGAAGAGCAGAAGCGTGCATTCCAGGATCTGAAAATGAAGTTCTGCAGTGCACCAGTCTTGGCACTACCCAACTTTGAGAAGGCATTTGAGATTGAGTGTGACACATCCATGATAGGCATTGGAGCGGTTCTTATGCAAGAAAAGCGACCAATAGCTTACTTTAGTGAGAAGCTGAATGAAGCAGTTTTGAGGTACCCCACATATGACAAGGAGTTGTATGCGCTAGTGCGAGCCCTTGAGACTTGGCAGCATTATTTGTGGCCTCAAGAGTTTATGATCCATACAGATCATGAATCATTGAAGCATCTGAAGGGCCAAGGTAAGCTGAACAAACGACATGCAAAATGGTTAGAGTTTGTTGAGACATTTCCATATGTAATCCGCTACAAACAAGGTAAGGAAAACATTGTCGCCGATGCACTATCGCGAATGTATGCTTTACTTACTTCATTGAATGCAAGAATGCTTGGGTTTGAATTTATTGAAGAACTTTATGCTAGTGATATTGACTTTAGTACTATCTATGCTGCATGTGAAAAGTCTGTTTTTAGTAAATTCTACCAACATGATGGGTTTCTGTTTAGGGAGAATAGATTATGCATTCCAGTTTGTAGTATGCGTGAGTTGTTAGTGAGGGAAGCACATGAGGGAGGTTTAATGGGGCACTTTGGCATTGCCAAAAACTTAGGGGTATTGAGTGAACATTTTTATTGACCTAAAATGCGAAGAGATATTGAACGTTTGTGTGCTAAATGCTTAACTTGTAAACATGCTAAATCTAAGGTTATGCATCATGGGTTGTATACACCATTGCCTATACCTAGTGAACCATGGGTAGATGTATCGATGGACTTTATCTTGGGTTACCTAGGACTAAGAAAGGTAGAGATTCCATCTTTGTAGTGGTTGATAGGTTCAGTAAGATGACACACTTTATAGCATGTCATAAAACTGATGATGCCACTAACATTGCTGACTTGTTCTTTAGAAAAGTAGTACGACTCCATGGGATTCCACGGAGTATAGTTTCAGATCGTGATGTCAAATTCCTTAGTCACTTTTGGAAAGTTTTATGGGGTAAGTTGGGAACTAAACTTTTGTATTTATTACTACTTGCCACCCCCAAACTGATTGTCAGACCGAGGTTGTTAATAGGACTTTGACTCAGTTATTGCGTACTATTATCAATAAGAACTTAAAAACCTGGGAGGATTGTTTACCTTTTGTTGAATTTGCATATAATCGTAGTATTCATTCCTCTACATCTTACTCACCATTTGAAATTGTTTATGGTTTTCAGCCATTAACTCCATTAGATATGTTACCTTTGCCTGTTGATGAGCATGCGGGGCTAGATGGAAAAAGGAAAGCTGATTTGGTGAATCATATACATGAGAAAGCAAGAGAGCAAATACAACGAAAGAATGAGCAATATGCTTCTCATGCTAATAAGGGAAGAAAGCGTGTGGTATTTCAGCCCGTAGATTGGGTTTGGGTACACATGCGCAAGGAGAGATTTCCTGAACAACTTAAATCTAAGCTACAACCGAGAGGGGATGGTCCATTTCAAGTCTTGGGACGGCTTAATGACAATGTATACAAGCTGGATTTACAAGGTAAGTATAATGTGTCTGCTACATTTAATGTTTTTGACTTAACTCATTTTGATGCAGGTACAGATTCGATGTCGAATCATTTTCAAGAGGGAGGGGATGACATGATCCAGACCGACAACAAAGCAAAAGACCCATTACAAGTACCAGAAGGGCCAATTACGAGGTATTGGACTAAAAGACTCAGAGAAGCAATGGCGGGATTAGTTCAGAGTTTTATGGCCGACTGCAACAAACAAATAGAGAAGCATGTGGGCTTCGATGGAAAGGGCCCAAAGCCATTTCAATTAGCCCAAATCATTTTAGAATAAAGCTTCCTAGGCATTTGAAAACTTAAAGACTTGGTATTTTTATAATTTCGTATTTAGGGGCATTGTTGTCTTTATGCCTTTAGGTTTCTTTTGTATCACTATTTAAGCTTTCTTTCTTTTTCATTTGGAAAACAATCAACGAAATTTATAAAACACAAAAGCTTAAAGCTTTGGCTATGGCCGAATTCTTGTAAGGGAGTGATTCCCCTTTTCAAGTTTGAATCGACTTATCTAAGTTTTGGCAAACTTAGTGGCATCTCAATTGCTAGCAAAACACTACAAGGATTCATCTTAAAGGTTCTCAAGGGAAAGTTCTTTGTGGGTCTTCTTTGTGGCCTTGGAAGGGTTTTGTTTCTACAAAATCAAATTCGCGGTTCTTGGGGTTCTGTCTGTTGCTTGGGGTTTGCTTGGATTTCGAATCCAAGTGGGTTTCTTGTCACATAGATTTCGGTGATGAGGTAAATGACTTAATACTCCTTAATACATTACCAGAATCATGGGAAATGTTCAGATCTACGGTAATAAATTCAGCCGCAGATGGGAAAGTCACTATGGAGATGGCGAAAACCAGAATCTTCGAGGAAGAAAAGAGGACGAGAATGCAGGAGTCAGCATCAGCCTCAACCTCAGAAGCTCTAGTGACGGAGAAGAACACCAGAAGAGGGAAGAGTAAAAGCTGAGGCCCAGGTAAATCAGACAAGAACCAGAGAAAATCAAGAACGAGGGAAATATAATATTTCCACCGTAAGAAGAAAGACCATATGAAGAGGGATTGCTACAAACTGAAGAACGAGCAGTCCATGAGAGATGGTGACACATAAGAGGATAACTTGAAATTAATAGGAAGTTAGAAATTGGCTTACAATCTTCCATGTCAAACCGCCTTAAGATTTTCTTTAAGTAATTTTTCTGAAAAAGTCAAATCTTCCTGTTACTTCTGTCTCGGTGTATTTTCATCCCTAGAATCTTGTTTGTTGGTCCCAGATCATTCATGTCAAACTCCCTAGCTAACTGTGCCTTTAATTCTTGGACTCGATCTTTGTTAGAGTCTGCTACTAACATATCGTCCACATACAACCATAAAATAATAAAGTCATTATTTCCAAACATCTTGTAATATGTACAATGGTCTGAACTGAGTCTATTGTACCCAAGGTAAATAATGAAGGAATCGAATCTATAATACTAATATCTCGGCGCCTGTTTGAGACCATATAAAAATTTGTTCAAACTGCAAACCAAGTTCTCATTGTTTATTTAAGCAAAACCTTTTGGTTGGAGCATATAAATTTATTCTTCAAGTTCTCCATGAAGAAATATAGTTTTCACATCCAACTTTCAAGATGTAGGTCAAAAGTAGCATACATGGTCAGGACTACTCTGACTGTTATAAGTGGAACCACCGGAGAAAATATCTCGTTGAAATTAATCCATTCTTTCTGAGCATATCATTTCACCACCAATCATGCACGATACCGTTCCATTTGATCATTGATAGCTCGCTTGATCTTCAAGACACAATTATTACCAATGTTTTTCTTCCATGTGGTAATGGTACTAGATCTCATGTATTATTTCTGTGCAAAGCTTCTATTTATTCTTGCATTGCTGATATCCACAAAGATGCATTTACATATTTTGTAGCTTCATGAAAAGCTGATGGCTATCTATTCTCAGTTAGAAGACAGTATGCAATGTTACTCTCCGTATCATACTCTAAGTGTCAACCTAGAGGTCTTCTCTCTTGAGTTGATCGACGGACTTCAGAAGCTTCAAAATCGACTAGTTCTTGTATCTCATGCTTTGGTGCTGCTTCAGAAGAATTTGAATTTTCTTGTTCTGGATTATTTTCCACCAGTACTGTTGTAGTCTTTGTACTTTCTTTTGAAATGTTATCATTTCCTTCTTTCTGCGGCTGATCTTCTGCAAATATCACATCTCTTTTGATAATGATCTTGTGGGTAGTAGGATCCCACAAGCGATACCTCTTTACTTCATCAGCATAACCTAAGAAAATATATTTCTAGATTTTGGATCTATCTTTGTTCTTTCTTGAGCGTTGTACATCACTTATACATGACAATAAAAATTTGAAGAGATGAGTTAGCAGCTGGCTTTCCGCTCCATATCTCCAACGGTGTCTTCAAATCATTGGCAATTAATGAAGATCTATTTACAACATAGCATGTTGTATGAACTGCTTCTGCCTAAAAGCATTTTGGTAGACTAGCTGTTCTGAGCGTAACTCTTACTCTTTCCAGCAGCGTTTTATTCATCTTTTCTGCCACCCCATTTTGGTGAGGAGTGTATGGTGTAGTAGTTTTCCTTTTGATGCCTTTTTGCTGACAATATGCAGCAAATTCTTGTTGTAATATTCTCCTCCATTATCTGCCATTATATACTTGATTCTTTTGTTCAGTTTCTACTACTTTCAATTTATGCTTTGAAGTTTCTGAAAATTGACATCACATCTGACTTGTTTTTTATCGGGTACACCCAACATCTTCTAGAAAAAATCGTCAATAAATTATGCAAAATATTTTGCTTTCCCCAGAGATTGAACCGGTGCTTCCGAACATCCGAGTGGATCAAATTTAAAATGGTTTTACTCCGAGCACTTGACTTGTTGAATTTTAATCTGTTTTGCTTTCTTGTAACACAATGCTCCAAAACGATAATCTCTGGAGTAGTTTTTGATTGACGAGAATCTTCACTCTATGTTCTGACATGTGGTATAGTTTCTGTTGCCGCAACATAGAAGCTTCATCTCCAGAATCCAGTGATGCTATTGATGCAGTTGCTTCCTGAATCGAGTCTCCCAAAAGCATATACAAGTTTGCTGAGATCTTTTCAGCTTTCAAGACTGTAAGTACTCATTTCACCATTTTTAATACCTCATTTTCAATAACGGTCTTGTATTCGAGTTCATCTAATTGTCCAACTGACATAAGATTTTTCTTCATTCCCACAACATGTCGAACATCTTGTACAGTGTGAATAGTACCATTATACATATTTAATTTGATGGGTTCAATCCCAATAATTTTCAAGGTATGATCATTGCCTAGAAAGATCGATCCTCTAGAGAAAGGTTCATAATGACAGAATCATTCTCTCCTACAGGTCATGTGCCATGTTGCTGCATAATCAACCAACCATGCATCACTTAGTTGTTTTCTTCTATCATTGTTACTTCACTGTAAACTACGCCACGCCACTTTCTTCGGAAGTACTTACAACATATCCCTGAGATTTTGTTGCAACATGAGCTTTTTCTCCACCATTCTTCACATTCTAACAATCTTTTCTTGACGTGTTCTTTCTTGCCACAGTTGTAGCATTTAACATTCTTCTGACTTTTTGATTTCGATCTGTCATGATTTTGACTCCCCACTTGAGCCATGTTCCGTTGAACTCCCCTTGTCACCAATACTTCTACTTGTTCCGAACTAGATGATCTATTTTCCTTATTTTTACACGCTTAGACTCTTCTTCTAGAGCAGCAACTGCAACTTCTTCAAAGACTAGATTACCAATGAAAATATTACTTGTCAAATTGATGATAAGTTGATCATACGAATCAGGCAGACTTTTGAAGTAGAATCTTCGCACGTTCATTTGTTGATATACTATAATCCAACACAGTGGAGTTGGGAAATAGTGTATTCAAGTTGTTGATGTGATCTGTCATTGATGTGGACTCACTAATTCGAAAAGTGTAAAGTCCCATCTTCAAGAAGATCTTGTTGCGTAGTGACTTGACCTCGTATAATTTGGTAAGTGCATCCCAAATCTCTTTTGTAGTCATCTTTTATGCAACACTAGATAACACAGAATCCGCTAAGGCTAGATGCAAATTGTCTATAGCGTTTCATCCATATCCTTCTATTTTTCATCAGTCATTCTATCTGGTCTCTCTCCAATTGCCGCCAAACAATTATCTTTTATCAAGATTGCTTTTTTTTTTTTTTTAAGTTTCCATAGGGAGAAGTTACTCCCTTTGAACTTCTCAATTTCGAACTTTCCTTCCATATTTCGATGATGATCAGCTTCTCACTTGAATCGACTTTTACTATTTCATCGTGAATAGTACTGTATAAAATACTGTATATGTGAATAGTATCATATACGTGAATAATATTGTATACGTGAATATACTATGTCGTATATGTGAACAGTCTCTGTGAATAGTAACCCTGAACCTGAAGTGCTGATACCACTGTTAGGGGATCGTGGAAAGAATTTTACAACATCTCTCTAAACACAATGAGTGAACAATCTCACACTCTCTTAGAATAAGAGAACTACAACTCTCTCACAAACTCTTAAGAAGAAACTATATTTTCTCTCTTAAAATACAGAAGATTTTGTTGAGAATGAGATGAAGAAATAATGAAATGAAACCTCTATTTATAAGCATGAGATTCACTGTGTAAATAGTGAATTCTAAATTTTTATGATTTTTTTTTATACATTTGGGATCCACCCAAAATATTAATATATTTTTTAATTATTTAATTGTCAATCACCTTCAGGATTCTTGAAGGATGAGAAAGAGACACAAATGTGAAAGATTAAGACTTTGTTTAGTGTTTGTATGTTCAACTTGCAAAATAAATTATACTTGTCCCTCGAAAACAATTACAGCTGATATTTCAAGTGATAATATATTTAAAAACTAACAAGTAAATAGAAGTAGGCAACAATCAACTATTCGATATTTAAAAAAAATGAAAATGAATAAATGTATTTTTTAGCAGATTAAAAATATTAATGATCCTATAATAATAAGCTGTGCATGCTAGTTTGATAGCTCTTTTAACAATTAAAACAAGGAGAAGCCTACCAGCTAGTTTCATGAAATTTAATTAGAAAAAGAATATATGAAATCATCACTTCATATGAATGATGCTGACATTTTTTTTGTTAGTTTACATACGAAATGAAAGAGAATCATTAACTACAATTTTCTCAACTATTTACATTATTTTCTTTTTAACTGTTCGGATTCTTAACAAAAAGAAAGAGAAATGTGGAAGATTAAGGCTGGTTTATAGATAGTATTAGAGTGAGAGTATAAGTTATCTTATAAATTATGGGAAAAAAATTAGAGTATAAGTTTTTTTTTTTTTTTTTTTTTTTTTTTTTGATAAAGAGAGGGAAAATATTGTTGATGGTATTTTCGGGACTTATGTTATTACAGAACATGACAGGGGTAAAAAAGGTAATTCTCCTCCCGGTCGAATTACGTTCCGCCGACCCGACCACAACAGATGAAGACCGACCACTTTGGTTCGGGTGACAGAGCACTATAAAGTCGGCAGAAACACTCTCAGCATGAAAGACTATCGTGACCGACCTCATAACGACCGAGCAGACAGGCGAGATATGCTCAAGATGACGACACCCTATTCTTGCGGATAAGATAAACAAATTATCCTACTCTCACAAGGAGATGGAATCAGAATCCAAGAAGGAATAAAGAGAAGGCAGTGTTAGACTAGGAATCCTTACAAGAGGAGAAGACTGAGTTCAACTAGGATATCTTATGCAAATAGAAGTCTGATTTCTGTACTATTATAAATAGGAGGGCAGAGTATGTGTAAGGGGCATCAAAAAAAGAGAATGATCAGAATCATCAAACTCTGACTTGTAAACACAAAAAGAGCTGAGAAGAGTATTTGAGTAATAAAAGTGTCATCCTGTTTTTTGTCCGTGGACGTAGGTCGGATTCAATTCCACCGAACCACACATTAAATCTCCTCATCGATTGTTGTGTTTATCTGTCTTTTCGCTAAATTTGCCTTTGGTCCCCCATAACCAAACAAATTCACACCGTTGAAGGAGGATTTCTCGGAGGTGATATTCCCGTATTACCCCGAGACCAAAATCCACCGTCAACAGTTGGCGCCGTCTGTGGGGATTTCAACAAAAAGCAATTCGCGTAATAAGATAAATGGCGGAAGGTGGAAACCACCAATCATCAGGGAGCTCAGCAGTAGATTGGATGGAAAAGATCGAGGAGAATCTTAGGAAAGAAAGGGAGGAAAACCGAACTCTGCTAAAAATCATAGTAGACCGGTTAGAAAAGATAGAAGGGGCGCATGACGAAAAATTCGAGGCCGGGACTAGCCGACGAAGGAATGAAATAACAGAAGGAAAGAGAACTATCGATACAAGTGAGGACGACAGACCCCGGAGGAGGGATCCCTACAGGGTAAGATCCGTGGTGGTACAGAGAGATTCCCAGACCGAGGACACATGGGAGGAAGATGATGACAAATCATCACCAGACTCCTCCTATGATAGCCCTCACGGCACCCGGAGAAGAGGGAAAGAGCATAACGAAAAAGTACGAAAAGATACCGACCCTGAGAAGCACCACTCCCAAGATAACAGAAAGAAGAGAAACCACAGGAGTGGCATGGAACCAAAGACAGCAGCATGAAATCTTGGCTACGGGAGGAGCTGGTCAAATGGGGAGTATACCCCAATACAAACAGAGGGGATGTCCAGGACGGAAAAGATGAGTCCCCCCTCACAGAAGAAATAAAGTCAGAGAAATTCCCAAAAAGATTCAGCATGCCGACCATGACGCCATACAAGGGCCATACCGATCCCAAAACCCACATTGAAGGCTTCGTCCTTCTAATGGAAGTACAATAGGTAACAGGGGACGCCATTTGCAAAGTGTTCCCCTTAACTCTAGCCGGACCAGCCATTCTATGGTATAGAAGCCTAGCCCCAAGAAGCATCAGCAGCTTCACACAACTCAGAAAGTCATTCATACGACACTTCAAAGGAGCTTGTGTCCCCAGAAAAACAATTGGAGAACTAAGGCTTATAAAACAAGGAGACGATGAACCATTGAAGATATTCATTGAAAGATACCACAATATGGTACTCGAAGTTGGAGGGTACGAATCCCCCGAGGCCCTAGAAAGCTTGAAAGGAGCATTGAAAGTCGGGAGGCTATGGACCCACCTAAGGATCCAAGACACCCCGGACTACGCCACCGCCCTGGAGGAGGTGGCCGAAAATTCGTTTTATTAGAGAACGAGGAGAAAGTATCCCGAAAAGGAGCACCATCAGAGAAAAACCACAAGGGAGGGCGCCCCCCGCCGTATAGAAAGAGAATCCAGAAGACCACCCGAAGCACAAGGAGTTCAAACCACTGCATCGAGACAACCAAGAGAGAAGGGCGCCGACCCAAGTAAACCATGTGGTCGGGGAAGATGCATACATTCCCCTAAAGAAACCACTGGGACAAATTGTCATGGAGATCCAGGGGAAAGCCTCTTAGTGGAACCCGACCAAAAGGAGATTCCCCCCGGACAAAAGGAACCAAAAGGCTTATTGTGTACACCACAACTCCAAAGGACATGCAACAGACGGATGTAAAGATCTGCGAGAACAAATGGAAGATCTAGCACGAAACGGGTATCTGAACAAATACATTGACCACGAGGTCATGACGGCCAGACAAAGAGCACGTGGCCGCCAAATCAATACCATCGCAGGAGGAAGAACACTGGCCGGGAACTCTAACCGGTCAAGGAAAGATTACAGCAGAACTCGAGGACCAGACGTCTTAGAAACAGAACAGGGCGCAGGACTCCAGGGAAGTCGGTCGGTACCAATAATGTTTACTGATGAGGATACCCGAGGAGTAAGTTTCCCTCATGACGATGCGTTGATAATCAAGGCAGTCATCAGCGGGTCGGAGGTAGACAGAATCCTAGTGGACCCCGGGAGCGCGGTTGACATAATTTCCAGAGAAGCACTGGATGACCTAGGGGTGGAATATGCAACCCTGACCAACGATAGCACTCCCTTATACGGTTTCGGAGGATCAGCCGTCATCCTACTAGGAATGATACAGTTGGCAATAACTGTCGGGACATACCCCCGGACCCGGACGATCATGAGGACTTCACTGTAGTAGACTGCATGAGCAGTTACCAAGCCATCGTCGGGCGACCCTTCATGATGAAAACAAAAGTCGCGATGTCCTGCTACCACCTGAAGCTGAAATTCCCCACCCGGGAGGGAATCAGAATTGTATGCGGAAGCCAGAAAACAGCTCGCAGCTGCTTCGCAACTCTCTCACGAGAGACTCTCTGCATCAAAGAAGATACCCGAAAACGGCAAAGAAGTCAGGGTGAAGAAGAAGAAAACAGAAGCCCTGGGCCCCGGCCAAACAAAAATGCCCGACTCGCTGCAGCCGAGGAGACAGAAGAAATAGAACTTTACGGGCCGGGAAAAATTATAAAGATAGGGGGAGGCCTGAGCAAGTCTTTACGACAAGATCTGCTAGAATGCCTGAAAGGATACCCAAACGTCTTTGCCTGGGGATACAACGGCATGCCTGTGATCGACAATAGCAGCCGAGGTCGAGAAGTTACTAAAGGCATGTCTCATCAGGGAGGCAAGGTACCCGTATTGGGTGTCAAACGTGGTGTTGGTCTGAAAAAACAATGGCAAGTGGCGAATGTGTGTTGATTTCACCGACTTAAACAAGGCGTGCCCAAATGACAGTTTTCCTTTACCGAATATAGACCAGTTAGTAGACACCACAGCTTGTCAAGGATTATTGAGCTTCATGGATGCTTTCTCCGGATACAACCAGGTCAAGATGTGCCCTGCAGACGAAGAAAAGACAACTTTCATCACGGATCAGGGACTTTACTGCTATAAAGTAATGCCCTTCGGGCTGAAAAAAGCGGGAGCAACCTTTCAAAGGTTAGTAAACAAGGTCTTCAAACCACTCATCGGCATTACAATGCTAGTTTATGTCGATGACATGATAACGATGTCAAAAGAATCAAGCAACCACATGGGCGACCTAAAAAGGACCTTCGATCTTTTAAGAAGACACAACCTGAAACTCAATCCAGAAAAATGTACCTTCGGAGTAGCCTCAGGAAAGTTTTTAGGCTACATGGTAAGTGCCCGAGGAATTGAGGCAAACCCACAGAAGATCCAGGCAATACTGGCCCTAAAGTCTCCCAAGACAGTGAAAGAAGTACAGAGTCTGACTGGTAGAGTGGCTGCACTCAATCGGTTCATATCACGAGCAACTGACAAATGCCACCCTTTCTTCAAAGTGATCCAAAAGGCAAAAAAGGATATTGACTGGACGTCAGAATGTGAAGAAGCCTTCCAGCAGTTAAAGCAGTATCTGGTGCAACCCCCACTCCTGGCAAAACCACTCCCAGGAGAAACATTATATCTATACCTGGCTGTTTCGGACCGAGCAGTAAGTTCAGTACTAATACAAGAAACCGACAAGATCCAGAAACCTGTTTACTATATCAACAAAGCCCTCTTAGATGCTGAAACCCGATATCCGGTACACGAGCTGGTCGCCCTTTCATTAATTAAGGATGGCAGCTCGGAAATTACGAGTACGCCTACTTCCAGGCCCATCCTATCAAGGTATACACCGATCACCCCCTAAAACAAATTCTGCAACGGCCAGAAGTTTCCGGTAGACTAGTAAAGTGGTCGGTGGAAACTAAGTGAACACGACATCACCTACCTCCCGAGAGCAGCAGTGAAGGGACAAGCCCTAGCGGATTTTGTCGCCGAATGTACCGACCCCCAGACCCTGGCTATAGAAGAGGACAAATGGGAAATGTCTGTAGACGGTTCGGCTAGCGCGCAAGGCAATGTCACATGAATCGTCCTAAAAAGCAACAAATGAGAAGAAATCCTACTCGCCCTGAAATTCGCTTTCATAGCAACCAACAATGAAGCAGAGTATGAAGCAATACTGGGCGGTCTGAGACTATGCATGGTGCTAGGGATCCAAAACGTGGTAGTAAGGAGTGACTCACAGTTAGCCATTCAGCAACTAAAAGGAGCATTTCAAGCGAAGGAGCCTAGTATGATGGCCTATCTAGCCGAAGTACGAAAGTTAACAGGGAAGATGAGGGATATACACTTCAAGCAAATCCCCCGAGAGGACAATTGTGAGGCAGACTCCCTGGCACGGCTCGCCTCTTCAACAAAAGCCGAGCACCCCAGGATAATCCCTCTGATATACGTCCGGGAAATGAGCGTAGGGGAATCGAAAATAGAAGTTCTAGATAAAGAAAGCAAAGCATCATGGATACAGCCCATCAGAAAATATCTGGAGACAGGAGAAACACCAGAGGACAAAACGGAGGCCAGGAAGTTAAGATACAAGAGCACCAAATTCTCCCTAATCGACGGGGTACTTTACCGAAGAGGTTACTCAGTCCCCCTCTTAAGATGTCTTGCAGAAGAAGAGGCAAATTATGTGCTCAGGGAGATACATACGGGCATCTGCGGAAGCCACGCCGGAGGTCGCTCAATTGCTTTCAAAGCCTTGAGACAAGGTTTCTACTGGCCCACCATGCACCAGGACGGCATAGAAGTGGCCTGCAAGTGCGAAGGATGTCAGAAAAACGCAAATCTCCACCACCAACCAGCCGAACAGTTAACCACGCTGCTCAGTCCCTGGCCGTTCGCCCAGTGGGGGCTAGACATCATTGGGCCAATGCCACAAGGGAAAGGGCATGCAAGATATGCCATCGTGGCCATAGACTATTTCACTAAATTGGTGGAGGCAGAGCCATTATCCACCATAACGGAGAAAAAAGCCATTGAATTCCTGAGGAAAAATATCGTCTGCCGGTTCGGGATTCCCCGAGCCATCATCACTGATAACGGGAAGCAGTTTGACAGCAAAGGTTTTAGAAAACTCTGCGAGGACCTCCAGATTGCCCTAAGATTCGCCACACCAGCCCATCCCAAATCAAACGGCCAAGTCGAGGCAACAAACAAAACCATCAAGGCTAACCTGAAAGCTCGGCTTGGATCTAGCAAAGGCCTATGGGTCGAGGAACTACCAGAAGTACTATGGGCGCACCGGACAACCTATAAGGACTCCACGGGAGAAACCCCATTCTCCCTAGCATACGGATATGAAGCTGTCATCTCCCGGCAGAGATCGGGGTGACCTCCTACAGGGTTCAGCACCACAGAGTAAGCAGAATAAAGGACTTATCAGAAACCACCACCTCGACCTGATCGAAGAGAAGAGAGAGAGGTCGGCCATAAAAACAGCAATCTACCAACAAAGGATGGCCCGCTTCTACAATAAAAGGGTTCGGACACGCACCTTCATCCCGGGCGACCTGGTGCTAAGAAAGGTCACCCTAAATACTCGAAAGCCTGAGGAAGACTCCCTGGGTGCCAAATGGGAAGGGCCCTACAAGGTGGTAAAAGTGGTGAAACCAGGAGTGTACATCCTAGAGCGGCTGGACGGCACAAGATTAAAAAAGCCATGGAACGCTGAGATGTTGAGGAAATATTTCCAGTGAACTTTCCCTTCCTCCTATCTGTTTACGGTAAAAGGGACACAAATGCAAATACATAAGCCTCTCTCAAGATAACCCACAGAGAGTTGTAAGAAGGGCAGTATGTCCCCGAGTATAAATAAAAAACTTTCTTTTTTTCAAAACGCTCTCCTCAAAAACTCGGGGACATGCTCACAACCGACGATCCAAAGCTAAATATATATATATATATATATATATATATAACTCTCAACTACCCGACCACAGCTACCACCATAAAAACGCACAAAGTCACGACAGAATCATTCGACTCCATGCAAAAAAATCAGAGAACATAGATCCGTGTGAAGCATAACATAAAGAGGGGTATACCCTTAAATGTCTTAATCGGCTCGGGGCTGGATTACATTCCGCCGAGGCCTCCTCATTATTCAGCTCGGGACTGGATTTCGTTCCGCCGAGACCGTTTGTTTATTCGGCTCGGGGCTGGATTACATTCCGCCGAGACCTTTTCATTATTTGGCTCGTGGCTGGATTTCGTTCCGCCGAGGCCGTTTATTTATTCGGCTCGGGGTTGGATTTCGTTCTGCCGAGACCGTTTGTTTATTCGGCTCGGGGCTGGATTACATTCCGCCGAGACCTCTTCATTATTCGGCTCGGGGCTGGATTTTGTTCCGCCGATGCCACTTGTTTATTCGACTCGGGGCTGGATTTCATTCCGCCGATGCCGTTTGTTCATTCGGCTCGGGGCTGGATTTCGTTCCGCCGAGTTCGTTTGATGATTCGGCTCGGGGTCGGGTTACGTCCCACCGAGTCATGCTCATTGGTCTGAGGACGGGACATTCCCCCAGAACCAAGTATCTCTCTTTGCTCGAGGTCCTCAGGGACAAACCCGATGTAATGGATCCGTGGGAAAGCATAGCACGGGGGATGATGATGCCCCCGTGACGATTGCTAGCTCCAGTGATGCCGGAGCTAAGGAGGAATATACCCTTAGTAGTCTGGACACTCTTTGATCCATTCATCATCCGGATCCGCGAGAGACACAGCACGGGGATGCGTTGTGCCCCTGTGGCGTGTGCCTGCTCCAGCGTGGTAAGGAGGAGCCCTCATAAAATACACAGGCTCCCCAGTGAACCGACGTGTAGAGGATGTGCCCTTACCATTCAAACGCTCTTTTGATCCGAATCCTGGTTCGCCGGGACACTGAATTGGAAGATTCAGGATTATGTTTTGGAGACCTCGGATGGGACGCTGTTTTGAGGCATCCATGTTGTTGTTTATGCTTTCAAAACGTTTTTTATTTTTGGGATAGGTGCTAAGTCACCCCCGCCTTTTTATTTTCCAGAAACTTATTTTTGTTTTCCGCCGGTCTGGTAGGGGGACGCCCATACCAGATTCAGTAGGGCTTCAAAGGTTGATTCACTTCCCTTCTGAATAAGTCCCAGGGGATAGTCGGCTCGGGGCTGGATTACGTTCCGCCGATGCCACTTGATAGTCGGCTCGGGGCTGGATTATGTTCCGCCGAGGCCACTTGTTAGTCGGCTCGGGGCTGGATTTCGTTCCGCCGAGGCCACTTGGTTATCTTGCTCGGGGTCGGGTTACGTCCCATCGAGTCAGCTTCTTTGGACTGGGGACGTAATATTCCCCTAGAGCCCAAGTGTCTCACTCAGCTCGGGGTCAGGATATGCCCCTCCGGCTCATATTGACCCCTGAAGGA